>JACXGK010007993.1:8607-23732 GCA_016801125.1 Novumbra hubbsi
CACACACACACACACACACACACACACTTGATTAACTTGTGTAACCCCCCAAAAATCACTTATCTTCTATTTCCCTGGCACTGATTTTTTGCCAACTAATGGCTTCGATGAAGTAAAGCGTACTTACTATGATTGTCAGACGTTGGTTTTCCAAGACACTTTAATAGGAATGCACTTATTGTAAATCGCTCTGGATAAGAGCGTCTGCTAAATGACTAACATGTAAATGTAAAGTAGCTACTGTACTGGTTTCAGTCAATGTATTGTTAGATATGCTGTCACTGACCTGTTGACCTATCCGCCCTTTTATATCTAAGCAATCCCCTTCATGTTAACATGCATGCTATCAGAAAGCATTAGGTCAACACTATTATCCATAACATGGTTCTGACTCCAAAATCCAAAGCAGAGCAAATCTGTTTTTGGATAGCTACCGAGTGATTGCGTTTGTCTTAGCATCAGCAATCTATCACAGCCTTCCTTCATGACCATGATTCATGTAGTTGTAGTCAGTTGTGTTAACATTGGGCTGGTCTTCTGTTAGTGACCTCTGTTGTAGAAGGTATTGCCATAAAGGTGATGACTTCTCTGTCGTCCCTTTGAAACACTTAAAAAACGTTTTATTTTCGATAGAGTTTTTGGTATGCCAAGTCCACTTTAGTCCGGACGTATATGCTATAGAAACAGCACCATCTAGTGGAATATTATGCTGCCGCTAGAGAGAAATTACCATTCGACGGTAGAAACATTTGTAAGTATGTAACAATCCCTATATAACAATACACATAGATACAATGGAAGTAAAGGAAATAATACAAAAGCTTTATTCATTGAAAATGCGATCAGTTGATATATACAACCCAGCTTTTCATTTATTGCTTACAATGTCTAGATGGTTATACTTCACTTTAACCAATCAATAGATGCATCTTGTATCTAAAAGGATTGACCACAAAACAATATTCAAGAAAAACATTTACAAATATGTCAGTAACAATCACATTGATAATGTCTTTTTTTGTTGTTGTTTGTCCTTTACCAATTACTTCCCATTCCACTTTAACGTTCAACTGAATATTGACCACCCTTTCCCTCAATATTTAGAAATGTCACGGGCAATGTCAGAACATGCCCTTGTACTTCAGTTTATCCTCATTGTTCTTTTCCTCCATCCTCATGTTGAGTACCGCCAGTTCCTTCTTAACTGCCTTTTTCATGCCAGGATCCAGGTCTAGAACCTTCTCAAAATCAGCCTGGGCCTCAGTCTCGTTCCACACCTCCATGTTAGCCTTCCCTCGCACGTAAAATGCCTTCATTTCACCTACGATCGACACATGCATTTGCAAAACCACACACACACACAAACAAACATTCCCAGACATACACACACAGAAGCAAGAACACAAATGTATAAAGAGCACATCCAATTTAAAAATATTTTTGCTTTGGAAGACATTTTTAACACTGCTATTTGTTTTTGTGTTGGAAGGTTGCATGATGTTGTGTTTGGTCCAGGAGGGTACCAGGGTGCTGATTGATGATGTCACTGGTGTGTTCGATGACCTCATAGTACTCCTCTTGGCGGAGAAGGCACTGGCAGTAGTTCAGAGTCAGCATGTTGCCCATCTTCTCTAGCTTTAGCCAGGGGGCTTCCCACGCTTTCTCCTGGGGGAAACACGTTGTTTTCATACCACGGTTGTATTCAAGCCATGGACGAATACCCTCACGTAGCACTTACATACACACAAACAATACTCAAGCAAACAATGCATTCAGACTGTACAACTGTGAAAGGGACTACATCCTTTTATGGTTTACAATTATTCTCTCTTACAAGACATTGTGGGTAATTTCATAGTTACCTTGTGCTGGATGTTCTTGACACAAACAATGGCCTCTTTGTATCTGTTGGCAGCTTCCTGGTAGCGCCCCAGTTTGTAGAGCTTATTTCCCTGGCCATGGAGTAAGGGCACAGCCTTCAGCCTCTCCTCGTCATTCAACGCCCAAGTCTCTCTGTCATACTCACTGGGCTGCTGCACCTGGGAGACACAGGCTGGCAGTTAGACACATACAGCCCAGCGCAGCTCCGTGGTCCGGTGGTAACTCTCCAGGCTCCATGCAAAGATACATCTCCACGCCGGAGACCTGGGTCCAATGCCTGTTTCCCCTTCGGCACTTGAAAGTGAGAGGAGTGAATGACCACTGTCCTTAAAAGAAGACAAACGTGCACACACCGAGAAAAGGAGCGAGGCCAACGAGAGTGCAATGTCTTGTTCTACAGTGTGTGTGTGTGAAATATGTTGGGGTTTATCTTCAGTTCAGTGCTTCCCTCTTACCTGGACCAGTTCAAGGACAAAGTAGAGGGGTTGTGGCTCCTTTTGTAGCTGGTCCAGGTCATCATAGCCTAGGCTGTGAAAGGCAAACATGTTGGCCATGCCACACGTGTGGATGTGCCAATCCACAGGGTCTTTGCCCTCCGCAATGCGCCTCAGGCTCTTGGCTACCAGAGGGTACAGGCCGGTGTGCTGAGTGGAGAGGGACAGGAGGCCACAATGTTAAGCAAGGCTGCATGCCATGATGTATGTCATTGAAATGGACCTGCCCTTTATCTTAGAAAGCAACTGTTTTTAATCGATTGTAATTAGTGGAACAAGATTACTGTCGGTCAAACCAAATACGACTCGGGAGTCTGAGCCTGATCAAGTCGACAACACTTTAACAGTGTCCAATGTGCCAATGTCACCCTCTGCTGGTTGGGATATGTATATCAGATTATTTTAGCACAGTATCCACGCTTGTAGCGCCCCCTAACGTCCTGTCTAGGTAGAATAGCCGGGTGGTAGTTCCTACGTAGTAAACGGATGGCTGTGCTCCAGTTGGTTGGTTTCCAGCCATCTCTGAATGTGTTTATGGTGAGTCAGCAGTAATCACATGCTTATGATAAGGGGAAGGTGAGGCTGCTGCAGATTAATCACTCCCTCTAAGCTCTCAATCTGTTTGGTTTTCAACAGCGCACAGAAATGCACGCAAACAAACACACAGGTTTGCTCACATAAGTGCCAGACTGTCGCAGACCCAAATAATTGCAAAAAAAGGTGACACCAAATTACAAAAATAGCACACACACACTAACCCTCTGGTGACTCTCATGTACTGTACATACTGTGATCAATATACTGTGATCAATATACTGTGATCAACATACTGTGATCAATATACTGTGATCAACATACTGTGATCAACATACTGTGATCAATATACTGTGATCAATATACTGTGATCAATATACTGTGATCAACATACTGTGATCAATATACTGTGATCAACATACTGTGATCAACATACTGTGATCAATATACTGTGATCAACATACTGTGATCAATATACTGTGATCAATATACTGTGATAAATATATAACCAGGAGACACACCACTTTATAACGTATTATAGCATTATTATGACACAGAACATGGTTGTGGTCAGTTCTGAATTTAGTTAATCTATTTAATGGTATCAACGCGACAAAAGTACTTCTGAGGCAAACCCCCCTATTCCCTTCAGCTCGCTTCTCAATATCACCCGACACAACAGAATTCGACACTCTGGTATATACCTTACTTTAGTCATCCCTGACGTCAGCCGTCCTCAGCCGTCACTCTTTTTCCTTAATTGTAAAAGTCTCTCAAACTTCACACTTTTATCACCCTTTATCAAAATCAAACTGATTATTGCACCCGCTAAGCAATTTATCCTGCTGTCTTTATCTCCCCTCATTGGTGAGCAAATGCACATTATTTCAGTTGTATTTACAAGTATCACTTCATCTATGATCTTCGCGTCTGATGCATCTATAATTATATGTCACCTAAATTGATGTAATTTGTTGACCTCTTGCTTACTCCGTTGTAGGTAATGTTTTCTGTTTGTGTTTGGTGGTTTTATTGTCTTTCTATGTAACTCAGTGATTTGTTTTGAAATGTGTATGCTCACACTCAGGTCATCACTGTACATGAGAGAGGGTTCTCAATCAGCCTTCGTGGTTAAATAGAAAATATAAATTAAGTAAAAGAAGAGTGTAACAATGAATAAAATTGTATTCATTCTATATATCACCATTTAAATGTGTTTTTTTTTACATAATGTTCTGTCATCAATACTATGTATTTAATATAACGCACTTTCGTGTCTTGTGTCTTTCTAAGCCTAGGGAGTTTTGAATGATCTTGACAGCAGGTATTGTGAGAACGCCAATGTAGCACTGCATTGTGGGAGAGTGCCACCTACTCACAGTGACATCGCACCAGAACTCGGCCACCTCTCCGATTCTCATGGAGCTCAGCAGCGTCTCCCAGACCTCCAGCTTGAACATGTTCCCAATCACCACCTCCATGGGCATGCCCACCGCCTTACTGTCATCCACCACCGTACGCTCAGCGTCGCACAGCTGGGTACGGAAGTGGAAGGTCACCTGTTGAGGATGGCCCATGGTGGTCCAGGCAGCAAGGAGGAGAGCATGCAGGAGGTGGAGAGGAGGAATGAAGAGAGTCGAGGGGGATTTTAAGGGTGGATGAAAGAAGGGGTGCATTTGGAAAAATAATTAGAGAAAAGAAGAGGAAGAGTAATTTTCCTCCAGTTCTGCACATTCGTTAAATCACACTCACTGCCCACTGTTGGGAGTATATGATCCATGTTGTGACGGAGAGTATTGTATTCTATGAGTATTAATTGAGGTAGAGGTTGATAATGATTGTATTCTATGAGTATGGTTAGAGGTAGAGTTTAACAATTATTGTATTCTATGAGTATGAATAGAGGTAGAGGTTAACAATTATTGTATTCTATTAGTATTGATAGAGGTAGAGGTTGATGATAATTGTATTCTATTAGTATGGATTGAGGTAGAGGTTGACAATGATTGTATTCTATAAGTATGAATAGAGATAGAAGTTGACGTTGATTGTATTCTGTGAGTATGGATTGCGGTAGAAGTTAATGGTGATTGTATTCTATGAGTATGGTTAGAGATAGAAGTTGACAAGGATTGTATTCTATAAGTATGAATAGAGGCAGAGGTTGAAAGTGATTGTATTCTATGAGCATGAATTGAGGTAGAAGTTGACAAGGATTGTATTCTATGAGCATGGATAGAGGTAGAGGTTGATGATTGTATTCTATTAGTATGGATAGAGGTAGAGTTTAAAAATGATTGTATTCTATGAGTATCAATAGTGGTAGAGGTTGACGGTGATTGTATTCTATGAGTATGGATAGAGGTAGAGGTTGACACGAAGGGCTCCAGGTTGAGCTGTAGATAGATCAGACCTACCTTGGTTCCAGTGATGACTCGGGGCAACTCACCGATCCCTCCATGCAGGATGGTCTTCTTTATGCCTTCCACCCCCAGGAGCATGGTCCTGTCCATATCAGAAGACATCTTTCTATATGTCTGTCTATGTGTACTGTAAATAAAGAGCTCTGTTATTGTACAAGCTGTGTGTTTAAATGCTTCTCCTACAGTAACCTGTTACAGGTCTGAACAGAGAGATATAAACACATTACTCCTGGATGATTAGGACAGAGATAATGAGATTAACAATTCCTCCCCCCTTCCTCCTATACCCTAACCCTAACCCTTTCCACATGATTACATTTTAGTTAGCACCTGATCCAAAATGAAAAAAACACTTGTACATACCCCCAGGTAGAAATCATTGTGATAGCAGACAAATGCAAAAGGGAATTGGATATTGTTATGATTTATTATTTGAAGTATATAAATATTATCCAGTTATAATTCTGAGATTGTATGTGCCATTTAATTTTGTGTTTGATACCCTGCATTTCAGAAATACATGGCGCCGTGGCAACTAGCAATAATAGCTAATGAGGTGAAGTGTTGTAAAGGTTTACAATTTCTGATCAAAGGAAGAAAAGCTTCCTCCTCCCTCCCTAGCGGTCCATTCTCATATAATTTAATATCCTGTGTTGTTTTACGAAGATGCCGTTTGAAGTCACCAGGTATTTTAGAGAAGATCATGGTTGCCATTCCACAGGAAATGTCCTGGATATTAATATGGAGATGAATGCAGACTGGACACTAAGAGATGCCTTTGTCAGTCTGGCAATTATTTTCTCCATCCAGGGCAAAAGGACTCAGTGACCCCATCGTCATAAAGCACACATCTGCTCCCCATATGTGCTCTAAGTGTGCGTGTGTGTGTGTGTTGCAGCCAAAGCCAGTAAACAGTGGAGCAGGATTTCCACTAAAATATAAAGAACATCTGGGAGTATCTTTTCAGGAAATTATAGGTCTTTCAGTCAACTTTCATACATGAATAACAAAAACAAGACAGACTTTTTTGAATTGCGTTTTATTACATTATTAATAATGGAACATTTACTGTCAGGTTGAGGAGGCACCGTATTTGATTAAACCATCGAAGATACTGTATCTAAAATTAAAAATGTTCATTAAAATGATCTGTTAGTAATGTTCAACAGTTTGGTGTGTAGCTAGGCAAGTTGTTAACAACTGAATGTGTCGCCCTCCGGTGGCAGTATGAAGTACACACACACACACACACACACACACTAACAAACACACATCAATTCCCTGTTATAAATGAGCAGGTTTTAGGAAAATCCTTTCAGAAGAAAAAACATTTAAGGACTAATAATGTATATTATCTTTTAAAAGTAAAGATATTGCTATTGAATGTAATAAGCCCATGCCATGTATCATTCACAGCTACATGTATTACCTATCTTACACACAAACACTAAAGAATCTTAGAATCACAGAAGGGTGTGGTTGGTGTGTGACGCCGGGTCTATGAGTCATTCTGTTGTTTCCTGACTTCCAAAATCATCTACTACCTCATCATGTAGTTTTTTCAACAGGTGTGGAAATACACAGCTGTGTGTGTATGTGCATATTCCACGAATGTTTGTGTGTGTATTGTGTTATATTTGTTATATTGAAAAGTGTATGTTTAGAAGGGAATGTATCAATGTTATCCTGTATGTGGTACAACCTGCAACGTTACTGACACATTTCGACCCCATGGAAACACTGCTCTGAAGGACTACTTCTTAATTTATGTTCATGTCATCTTTATACATTGAAACATATCAAGGAAAATCATTTGTGGATAGAAAAGGGTCTGACGGGATGAAAAAAGTCTCAGAAGTGCACAAGTGTATCCATTTGGCTTCCATGGGTTCAGAGATAGAATGTGTGTGTGTGTGCGTGCAATGTACGCACATACATTTGCTTTCTCTACTTGGCAACCTAGAAACGGTGTGTTTGTGTCTCTGCCACAGTAGGTCCTGTAGCGGTCTGTGTCCGACATGCACACCATCTTGAGTGTCAGTAGACATGACAGAGTGAACTGAGTCTTTGTTAATCCCAGGCACCCTGGCCAGCCACACTCTCCATCCTAACACACCCTCTCAATCCTACCACACACCCTCCATCCTAACACACCCTCTCAATCCTACAACACACTCCATCCTACCATACACTCTCCATCCTACCACACCCTCTTAATCCTACCACACACTCTCCATCCTAACACACCCTCTCAATCCTACCACACACTCTCAATCGTATCACACACTCTCCATCCTAACACACCCTCTCAATCCAACCACACACTCCATCCTACCATACACTCTCCATCCTACCACACCCTCTCAACTGTACCACACCCTCTCAATCCTACCACACACTCTCCATCCTAACACACCCTCTCAATCCTACCTTACACTCTCAACCCTACCACACACTCCATCCTACCACACCCCCTCAATCCTACCACACCCTCTCAATCCTACCACACCCTCTTCTGAGGAGACACACAGGGCTGTTTGTTTGCTTAAACGGTGAAAATGAAATCACCCATTGCATATTTGGAAAAAATGGAGCATAAAATTAGATTATCATTTTACCAATAGACCTGCCCCAAAATGGATGATTTCTGTGGTGGTGACGGGGGTGATGAGGCCAGGCCTTGTGACAAGCAGCTGGCACAGCACCACATGGTGAGAGACTCTGGAACGGGTGAATCATGCCTCGGAGCTATGAGGCGGAGGGGCAATAACATGCCACGTGCATCAGAGCTGTGTGTGTGTGTGTATGGATCAGGGGATTTTGTATCTGTGTCCAACAGTCTCTTTCCCTGCATGAACCTGTCTTTCTAAACTCTACCTTACTTTTTCATGACATTATAACAGTGACACTAGTGACATTATAACAGTGACATTGTCAAATAACCTTGTGGTCCGGCAGGAGGTCTGGTAAACCATGTTGCCAGCCCCACAACTATATGTGAGCGCCAGCCCCAGATATCTCTAACCTCAGGTGGCCTCTGCTGGCCTTTACCTCCTCACTTCTCCCAGTCACAGACCCCGCGGGAGCCCCGTGCTCCTGCCCCGACCTTTAGCTACTACATACCTCTGCACATAGCCACCAGTACAAAGGGCACAAGCGCACAAACACACCCACACATGTTTGTTTTTCCATCCTTACGGGGACCCGAGACCTAACCCGCGCACACAGTACTTCTGACACAGCCGCCCTCGCGCCGTCCCACAAGCCCCAGGGCTGTTATATGAACTGGGTAACCCTGGGAGACTTGTGTAGTACTGTGGGATGAAGGTGAGATGACAGTTCAGGGTTCACGGACAAGGACAATGCACATTTCCCATGCATTCCACAGAACATTCCCCTACCGTCCTGTTCGCTTGACATGTATGTGACAGATCCTCCCACTGGACAGAGTTAAAACACGGTGCTCCTCGGTACCTGACACATTTTTTACAGATCGCAGAGATTCAGTGGACCCCACGCAGCCCCATGCTTTAGATTTAGCTTTGCAAAGTTACACTTTGGTTTCAGCTCATTAGGCTAGCACATTCTGGTGGTCAGTCACATTAACATGAGCTCCCTCTCTGTGGTGATGATGGTGATAAGAGGTCTGGGAACAAAACCCCTTCAGCTGATGTGTAGAATCATATACAGCTATTCCCACTGTTTACTTAAAACAACAATTTGGATGGACCACACAACATAAGCATCACAGTGAACACACACACACATAACAATGTAATTTAGGTCAGAAGACGGCTGAGTTAAGTATATACCACTAAGGTTCATTCGCGAACACAAGCCAACATCATAAAATCAAAGACAACACCATATAATACTTAACATAAACAGCAATAACAAAAGACACAAACAGGGCAAACCTTGGTAAAAATGGAAATCAGGATTGGAGGCAACTAACCAGCTTAACTTTGTTTGGTAACCAGCTACATAGTCTGTGAATTAGAAGGAGAGGAGGTCATCCTGTGTGTTCGACCTGAAGACCTTTGAACCTTCACAAGACGGACACAGGTCTTACTGTAGTTTAACATCACCTATTAGTTCAGGAACAAACATATGGAATGTTTTTTTGCATTTCAGAATTTACATGTTGAATAATGCTCATTGTGTAGTTAAAATATGAAACAAATTACTATATTTACTCATTTTCTTAAAACAGTTAAACATGAAAATAACTTAATAATAGTACATGGTAAATTATAACAAATCTAACAAGCTAGCCAACTAGCCTGGCTGCCCCAAGCAACACCTAACTACTGTTATAGCACATTTCTAGTAATACTTGCACGTTGTTTAAATATACTGGTTCCAAACATGACCAACCTTGAATAGTTGTTTTGCTATGCTTTTTTAGACTAATGTGAAACGGATATATTTCTTGGTGGATTACTTTTGGTTGAACGTTCTCACATTTTGACAATACCAAACAAGACTGAACTGTACCTTGACTGAGATTTTTGTTTTTTTTAAAACAATGTAATTTCCAACCAATATTTCTTAGCATCCTTTTTACCTTTAAGCATCCAAACCGTCAGTGTGCTCTGGTCTCTGGCAGGAGGTTGTTGCCTTTTCTTATGTCAGCCATGTGTCCTTTTCTTATGTCAGCCATGTGTCCTTTTCTTATGTCAGCCATTTGTCCTTTTCTTATGTCAGCCATGTGTCCTTTTCTTATGTCAGCCATGTGTCCTTTTCTTATGTCAGCCATGTGTCCTTTTCTTATGTCAGCCATGTGTCCTTTTCTTATGTCAGCCATGTGTCCTTTTCTTATGTCAGCCATGTGTCCTTTTCTTATGTCAGCCATGTGTCCTTTTCTTATGTCAGCCATGTGTCCTTTTCTTATGCCGGCCGTGTGTCCTGTTGGGAGACAGAGAAGCTGCTGGGATGATTTGTAGAGATATGAAGTATTTTGCTCTGCAAGCAGCTATTTACAATTTCCTCAAGTATGAGCTAGGCACACATGCATGCCCACACACACACACACACACACACAGGCCCTGTCATCCTGGTCTCACATGTGAGACCAGGATGACATAGTACAACTGCACACCAAACACACACATAAATATGCACACAGGTCAGCTCTTCACTTTCCACTGTCAAAATGGGCTGCAGTACGTTGAATCATCATGCAATTGTCACAGCTGCAAGCTTCATCAATTGATTTTTATATTATGAATCTACAGTCTAGACAGTCACAGAGGATTACTATCAATACAGTCACAGAGGTTTACTGTCTAGACAGTCACAGAGGTTTACTGTCTAGACAGTCACAGGAGTTTATTATCAGGACCATCACAGAGGTATACTGTCTGGACCCTCACAGAGGTTTATGGTCTGGACAGTCACATATGTGTATGTTCTGGAAAGTCACAGAGGTTTATTTTCCAGACAATCAGAGGTTTACTGACTAGACTGTCACCATGGGTTACGGTCTGGACTGTCACAGAGGTTTACTGACTGTAGAATCATAGAGGTTTATTGTGCAGACAGTCACTGTAAGAGATTAACTGTCTGGAATGTCACGGTCGGAGGTTTACTGTGCAGACATTGGCAGAGAGCAAAAGGACCTATCCTAAAAAAAAAAATCCTAAGTTCTGCATCTTTGTCACTTTGTGCCTCTGTCTGTCCTCTCTGTTTCTCTGCTTCTGTCTTTCTCCGTCTTGTGTGTAGGTTGTTGCCATGTGACCATCCTTGTAACGATGGTACTGTGTCTTGTGTGTAGATTGTTGCCATGTGACCATCATTGTAACAACGGTACTGTGTCTTGTGTGTAGGTTGTTGCCATGTGACCATCATTGTAACGACGGTACTGTGTCTTGTGTGTAGGTTGTTGCCATGCGACCATCATTGTAACGGCGGTACTGTGTCTTGTGTGTAGGTTGTTGCCATGTGACCATCATTGTAATGGAGGTACTGTGTCCTGTAGTGTGTCCTGACCTGGCTGGCATGGAAACAGGATCCACACATGATATCCCAATCACAGGCTTGAATGCAGAGGAAGCTACATAACAATTCACATACTGTGACTGCCGCTCGGTAGAATTAAATTGAGATTAAGTTAGTGCACAGATGGAACAATATTAGCAAAAAACATTCTTTAAATGTTAATGTATGGTAGCGTTTAAGACAATTAATTATACAAGAAATTCTGACGTCTGTGCAACCAGTCCATAAAGTTTGGTATAATTTAATCTGCTTTGTAAGACCTAGATTTTGGTAAAACTTTTTAGATCTTAAGAGACAATCAATGATACCTACTTCAAAATGAGATATGTCAAGAACCATTGTCACAGTAACATATTACTAGGTCAGTCAAAAATCAAAGCTGTGTTGAACATTTATTACTCTGTTAGGGGACCAAACTGCTGTAGATATAGTGCACCTGGGAAATATTCACAGCGCTTCATTCTTTCCACATTGTTATGTTACAACCTTATTCCAAAAGGGATTCAATACATTTTTTCTTCAACATTCTTCAAAAATACTCCGTGATGACAAAGTGAAAAAAGTTTGTTTCATATTTTCAATAGATTTGCAAAAATGAACAACGAAAATATAAACATGTACATAAGTATTCATAGCCTTTGCTCAATACTTTGTTGAAGCATTTTTTTGTATGATGCTATAAGCTTGGCACAACTATTTCTGGGCAGTTTCTAACATTCCTCTTTGCGGGACCTCTCAAGTTCCATCATGTTGCATGGGGAGTGTCGATGCACAGCCATTTTCAGATCTCTCAAGAGATGTTCAATCGGGTTCAAGTCTGGGCTCTGGCTGGGCCACTCGAGGACATTCACAGAGTTGTCCCAAAGCCACTCCTTTGTTCTCTTGGCTGTGTGATTAAGGTTGTTGTCCCGTTGGCGCCAGTCTGAGGTCCACAGCGCTCTGGAGCAGGTTTCCATCAAGGATGTCTCTGTACATTGCTGCATTCATCTTTCCCAATTCCAGACGCAGAAAAACATCCCCACAGCATGATGCTGCCACCACGCTTAACTCTAGGGATTGTATTGGCAAGGTGATGAGCGGTGCCTGGTTTCCTCCAGACATGACGCTTGGCATTCAGGCCAAAGAATTCATTCTTTGTTTTATCAGAACCGATACTTTTGTTTCTCATGGTCTGAGTGTCCTTCAGATGCCTCCAGGTGGGCTGACGTCTGGTTCTTGGTCACCTCCCTGCATTGAATCTCTTTTGGAATAAGGTTGTAACATAACAACATGTGGAAAAAGTGAAGCACTGTGAATACTTTCCGGATGCACTGTAGATTCTCTGATGAACTTAATGACCAAACATATTTTGTTTATGATAGTATAATGTAACGTTAAACGTCTAATGTCACCCACTCTGTCCCTTACTCTTATTCTCTCATTATCTCCCCCTGTCCTCCCTCTGTCCCTCTCACTCTTATTCTCTCATTGTCTCCCCCCCCATCCATCACTCGTATTCTCTCATTGTCTCCCCCTGTCCCTCACTCTTATTCTCACACAGGATTAAGTTTTCAGGTTCCATTAATCTCTCAGCATCATCCACCAGACAAAACCTTCTTAAGATACTGTACAGTTATTTTGAACTACGTGTTCTATAACCTTTTGCCATCTAATCACCCATAGATGGTACCTAAATGGTCTCACTCAGTCGTGGTTACTTAACACAGTAACAATTGTGTTTTTTTGTTTGTGTGTGTAGGTGTATGAAAAGTAAATCTACTGCGATTCAGTTGTTGATTCAGTTCAAGTATATGTTGACGGCCTGTCAATGGGAAATAAATTATTCATGTTGTATTTCTAAATTGTCAGATTCTGCAAAGAATCTGCCATCATAGGCTGGGTTAAAATTTGTTTAATGTTTTTTTTTAAACCATGTATAATTTGGGGGAATTCTGTGTTCGGCAATGTTAGCATTTTAGTTCCCAGCAGTTAAGTAAAACATACCTGCTGGTAAAAATTGTTCATTATGGGATCTGTAGCCTGTTCACCAAGAGGGCTGTACAGACTATAATCACTATGGAGTCTGTAGCCTGTTCACTAAGAGTATAGCAAAGACTGTGATCATTATGTGATCTGTAGTCTGTTCACTGAGAGTATAGTAAAGACTGTGATCATTATGTGATCTGTAGCCTGTTCACTGAGAGTATAGCAAAGACTGTGATCAATATGTGATCTGTAGCCTGTTCACTGAGAGTATAGCAAAGACTGTGATCATTATGTGATCTGTAGTCTGTTCACTGAGAGTATAGTAAAGACTGTGATCATTATGTGAACTGTAGCCTGTTCACTGAGAGTAAAGCAAAGACTGTGATCATTATGCGATCTGTAGCCTGTTCACTGAGAGTATAGCAAAGACTGTGATCATTATGCGATCTGTAGCCTGTTCACTGAGAGTATAGCAAAGACTGTGATCATTATGTGATCTGTAGCCTGTTCACTGAGAGTATAGGAAAGACTGTGATCAATATGTGATCTGTAGCCTGTTCACTGAGAGTATAGCAAAGACTGTGATCATTATGTGATCTGTAGCCTGTTCACTGAGAGTATAGCAAAGACTGTGATCATTATGTGATCTGTAGTCTGTTCACTGAGAGTATAGTAAAGACTGTGATCATTATGTGATCTGTAGCCTGTTCACTGAGAGTATAGCAAAGACTGTGATCATTATGTGATCTGTAGCCTGTTCACTGAGAGTATAGCAAAGACTGTGATCATTATGTGATCTGTAGTCTGTTCACTGAGAGTATAGTAAAGACTGTGATCATTATGTGATCTGTTGCCTGTTCACTGAGAGTATAGTAAAGACTGTGATCATTATGTGATCTGTAGTCTGTTCACTGAGAGTATAGTAAAGGCTGTGATCATTATGTGATCTGTTGCCTGTTCACTGAGAGTATAGTAAAGACTGTGATCATTATGTGATCTGTAGTCTATTCACTGAGAGTATAGCAAAGACTGTGATCATTATGTGATCTGTAGCCTGTTCACTAAGAGCATAGCAAAGACTACTTTCATCATGGGATCTGTTAAATGAGCATAGGATACTGCGATCATGATGATCTGTATTTTGTTCTTGGAGTATTCTGGAGCCTGTGATCATTGCGATTATATTCTGTTCTACATGTACAGCAGAGCCTGTGATCATTGCGAACGGTATTCTATTGTAGGTGTGTCTAGAGCAGTCGTGCGTCAGTCCGCCCCGGTCAGACTTCCCTTTCTGAGCCATTATGCAACAAGCAGAGTGAGGACTGGTCTAGGGGACGATGATGCCTCTCCTTTCATCACAGCCCAGGGTTAACCGCAGCAACAAGTCTGTAGATTAAAGCCACAAAATACCTTTCCTCTTTACCTTCGTCTCCGGTTCCCTCTCTGTACAGTCCAGCTATTGATAGTACCTCTAAAAGTCTTCTTGTGTTCCACCTCCACTGCTTCTTGTTTGCCTTGCCCTGTCTCACTCTCCTCACTCCTAGTCCCCTCCCCCCTACCCCCAGCCCACCTATAAGTCTGGGTCCTGGGGCATGGGTCCCATATGTAGAATACATCACAGCCAAGCCTGGGGGCTGGGGCATGGGTCCCATATGTAGAATACATCACAGCCAAGTCTGGGGGCTGGGGCATGGGTCCCATATGTAGAATACATCACAGCCAAGTCTGGGTCCTGGGGCATGGGTCCCATATGTAGAATACATCACAGCCAAGTCTGGGGGCTGGGGCATGGGTCCCATATGTAGAATACATCACAGCCAAGTCTGGG
>JACXGK010007994.1:0-23717 GCA_016801125.1 Novumbra hubbsi
TTCTACTGATGTGTAATGTGTATTACATATACCAACATACAGTATTCTACTGATGTGTAATGTGTATTACATATACCAACATACAGTATTCTACTGATGTGTAATGTGTATTACATATACCAACATACAGTATTCTACTGATGTGTAATGTGTATTACATATACCAACATACAGTATTCTACTGATGTGTAATGTGTATAAAATGTACCAACATACACTATTCTACTGATGTGTAATGTGTATTACATATACCAACATACAGTATTCTACTGATGTGTAATGTGTATTACATATACCAACATACAGTTTTCTACTGATGTGTAATGTGTATAAAATGTACCAACATACAGTATTCTACTGATGTGTAATCCATCCATCCATCCATTCATCATCCAGCCATCCATCCATCCATCATCCATCCATCCATCCATCCAGAACTAGTGGAGGATTAAAGGGGTCACTGGCTACGTTAGGGACTGACCCGGTGCCGTGCACAGCTGCCACAACCCACTGGTCGCTGTGTTGAAGGGCTTCCCCCGTGCAGCCAACAATATCACGGTACTCCCTTTACCCCGAACAATGGAAATTAAATATGCTTGCTCAAAAGCTTCTTCTTTTGTATTATCTACAATAACGTGATGTATTGTGATAGTTGTCATTTGTAGTGTAATTCATGATAAGAATTCATGTTTTATCATGTTTTGAATGTTAGTACTCGAATTATCTATTTTAGAAGATTATTTGCAGGCCTGCATTACCCTGCCGGCGTGTCACTGAGGTCTGATGGTGGGCTAGACACCAGAGATGTAAATCATGTAATATGCGGCCTGTCAAGGGCTATTAGCAAGCATCTGCATGAGGCCAAGCCAACGAAATGCAAATCACCTCTTAGGCGGCAAACCACTTGCCTGCTGGTGGTACAAATACATTATATGGCCAAAGTGGATGATTAATACCATTATGTGTCTTTACTATACCTGACAAGCAGTACTTTATTCTGGGCATACACTAGACAACTTGTAAATTAGCACAAATGTGCTCACGTACCGATTTCCTTGTCACAAATCTTTCATTACATCCATCCAACACATAAGGATACAGCGGCTTATATTACGCAGTGGTTTCCCAGTTGATCCTGCCCTACAGTGGTTTCCCAGTTGATCCTGCCCTACAGTGGTTTCCCAGTTGATCCTGCCCTACAGTGGTTTCCCAGTTGATCCTGCCCTACAGTGGTTTCCCAGTTGATCCTGCCCTACAGTGGTTTCCCAGTTGATCCTGACCTACAGTGATTTCCCAGTTGATCCTGCCCTACAGTGGTTTCCCAGTTGATCCTGCCCTACAGTGGTTTCCCAGTTGATCCTGCCCTACAGTGGTTTCCCAGTTGATCCTGCCCTACAGGGCTTGCTCAGTTGCAATGGATTTATCCAGACCAACTTACAGTTGTGTGTGCATACATTTACATACATTTTCACTGCAAGCTACATTCCAAAAGAGTTATACATAAAATGCTGACTGCTCATTAATTATTGGCCATTATCCTTGCACCATGGCCTTGGAAACCCTTAAAACCAAATGATCCCATGTTTTTGCCATGCCAGACACATGGAATCCTGATCATTTGGGTTTGGACCTGGAATCACGTTGTGTCAGTTGGTCAATTGCGGTTCTGTTCTCCTGACCAGTATCGGCCGTGTCACTTACGTTGGTGTCAGAAAGGTAGATCTGAGTTTTCATTGAAGTAGAGCATATAGGAATGATTGTGGAGTTTTTATTAAAGTAGATTATATCCATATCGAAATAAGTGTGGTGTTTTTATTAAAGTAGAGTTTATCCATATGGGATGAGAGCGGAATTTTCATTAAGTAGAGTATATCCATATGGAAATTAGTGTGGAGTTTTTATAAAAGTAGAGTTTGTCCATATGGGAATGAGAGTGGAGTTTTCATTAAAGTAGTGTTTGTCCATATGGGAATGAGAGTGGAGTTTTCATTAAAGTAGTGTTTGTCCATATGGGAATGAGTGTGGAGTTTTCATTAAAGTAGTGTTTGTCCATATGGGAATGAGTGTGGAGTTTTCATTAAAGTAGTGTTTGTCCATATGGGAATGAGTGTGGAGTTTTCATTAAAGTAGAGTATTTCCATAGAAGAATCAGCTTGACATTTTACAATGTATCTGTAGTCTGCACTTCTGCATTCTCAGGTGTTTGCTTACATTATATATCGCTACAGTACAATTTCAAATGTAGGACGTCCACGTTATAAGAAACAACAGCTACAGAAAACGACCTTGAAAAACTTGGGTGTGACTCAGTGTTGAATCCAATTCCTGCACAACGGGCATCTCTCCAGACATTATTCATATAATTAGGACCAAATCAGAACACATTATAACATTAAGATTAATCGCAATCAACTACAGTCGATTAGGCAATTTACTGTGATTAACTATTTTAATAATTTGGAAAAACTGTTATGAACATGTGTTTATTTAAAAGCTGACTGAGTATGAAGGTGACTAATTATGAGTCAATGTCCTCATTCAGTTCTCAGAAATTGTGTGAAATTACAATCAGAATGGGCTCTGCAATAATGTCTTCCTCAAGGACTAAACAATATTTAACGTGGGGTCTCTGGGACTGTGTGGCACTATGACAAACAATATTTCATGTGGGGTCTCTGGGACTGTGTGGCACTATGACAAATGATATTTAACGTGGGGTCTTGGGGTCTGTGATACCACCGTCTACCCCTGGCTATTTCAGTGCTCTCCCTCCAAAGATACAAACCTTCACACCTTGTAAACCGGCAGGACGGGAACGCTGGCTGCAATAGTGCTGCTTGATAGTCCTAATCAAAAGCGACAACCCCCACCCATGTGGCACGGGCCCTCCCTCGCACATAATTAGTCAATAATGAGTACCATCACGGCAGGCAAGCGGGGGGGACCGCTGACGGGGGAAATGAACGGACACGCTGCCGTTGTGTGGCGGCGGGGGACATCAGCACTCCCCGTCCGTCAGCCCGCCCAGATGGGAGGACGCTGATCATTTAGATTCTGTCAACGGCACCGGGAAGGAAGCTGCCAAAAGCCACTCCTGGTTTCTACTGGTACTCTACTGTTTCTACTGGTTACTCCCTGGTACAGGGAGGAAAACCCCTCCAAGCCCAGCCCGGACGGACGCGGATCTGAATGAGAGGTGGCTATTGTCCGTGTCTGCGAGGTGTTGCGCGTGTATGTGTGTGTATGTCCATTCACCAAGATACTCGGGGGTAAGGGAAGAGACGGGGCAGCGCTTTCCAGGCGTACGCTGTCATCCCTCAGAATGCCAGACCCAGACAGAGGACCACAGTTTACAGACCTCTACACCACCAACACTCTCCCTCCTACAGGGTTTCCCCCAAGGCACCAGTTCCGTCCCCAGGGACTCTCGTACCGTCATTACACGGCACCATCCTCTGGTTTACCCCGCGTCCCCCTGGGTCAGCGGCCCTCACCTCGACAGGCGGTGCCGTTCTCCACCGCCTCGTGGCCGGCCCGGCACATGCAGCGGCCGATGGGCACCATCCACTCCCCGTCCCCGTTGCAGTACAGCTTGATGGGCACGTCCACCTCCTCGCCGTTGGGCACGCAGACGCCCCGCGCCGCCACCAGGGAGGTGCTCTCCGCCCCGGACAGGGTCTCGGGGAACGCGGCGCCGTTCTGGACCACGCGGGGGCACTTCCGGTAGTAGACGCGCACGGCGATCAGCGACATGCAGCTGCCGTAGTCCTGGAAGGCCAGGTAGAAGCCCTGCTTGGAAACGGGCCCGAAGCTCCGCACCTCCTTGTTGATCTTCATCACCCGGCCGCCCAGGTCCACCTGGGAGAAGCTCTCGTCCGCCGCGATGGTGTCCACCTTGACCCACGGGTTCTCCATCCAGGCGGGCGAGCCTTTGCTGGCCGCGTCCGAGTCCGACTCGTAGTAGTACAGGTTGAAGGTCTCCTTGCAGGAGCCGGGGACGCCGGGGATGGAGCTGCAGTCGCGCACGGAGAACTTCATCTCCACGTGGATGCGCTGGGCGCCCCGGCGACGGATGTACTTGGTGCGGACCCAGTTGTTCTGGTTGTTCTCGAAGACGTTGCACACCTGGTAGGTGCGGATGGTGTTCATGTTCTCGTCATAGCCACTCACCTCTTCCCACTGCCACACACAGAGAGAGCAGGGGGTCAGTACAACATCCACCACCAGTGAAAACGAGTCGTTGGTTAACATGTTAAATTCACGTCTTTGTTTCGTCTACATGGTTGGGTAAAAAACATGCTGACAGTCCGCGGACACCAAACCCAAACAGTGCTATAGTTCCTGCTAGATAACTGTGTTGCTGGGCTGCCATCAGGTTAGGTGACATGGCATTACGAGATGCTGTTCCACTCACCCCCATTGCAGGGTAGACCGTCCATCCCAGCTCTGCTGTGGCTGTGGTAGAGTCCATGAGTATTTCTGTAGAGAAATCAAAAAGAACAAGTTCTTGTACTTTTCAAAATCTACTCGGAACGGAGAAAGACATTCTGTTTTTGACATTCTGATGAGCGACTGTGATCTTTCAATTACCGTTTGAACCCCCTCTCAAAATCAATCTGTGAATTACCGTTTGTCTTTTTTCTCTAGCCATGTTGGTCCAGCCTGCCCACTCATCTGCTCATTACCTATCGTGGGTGCAGGAGGTGCACCCTGCCACACCAGTGGTTGAATGATACGCCACCCTGCTACACCAGTGGTTGAATGATACGCCACCCTGCTACACCAGTGGTTGAATGATACGCCACCCTGCTACACCAGTGGTTGAATGATACGCCACCCTGCTACACCAGTGGTTGAATGATACGCCACCCTGCTACACCAGTGGTTGAATGATGTCACCCTGCTACACCAATGGTTGAATGATACGCCACCCTGCCACACCAGTGGTTGAATGATACGTCACCCTGCCACACCAGTGGTTGAATGATACGTCACCCTGCCACACCAGTGGTTGAATGATACACTTGTGACAGTTCTCTTAGTTCATCATACTCCCTCGCTGTTTGACTGGATGTCACGTACTATATAACTGAAGTATTGTGTTGCCTCACCTTGTCACAGTAATTGTGTGCGTGTATGGTCCCTGCTGAGGGGGAAACATTGACACCGCTAAACTGCACCCGCTCGGTAACAGATGACTCTGCATGATGAAATCTGCTCTATGTCTGTCTCTATTAGTCTTTCTCACACACACACAGCATGACCACCTCAACAAATCCATAGCCAATCCATAATAACAGAACACCCGTATTCAAACACACACCCACACACACAGAGAGTGTACATGGTAGGCCCATAATCTCCCCTCTCACCACCCCCACTAGAGGGGGAGGACAGGTAGCGAGTCCCTTATTCTCCCTCAGCAGCACACAGACACTTTTCAATTATTCACAGCGTACCATCCGCACTGCTGAGAGGAGAGATGGCATTAAGAAGTATATTTAAGCCTGTGGTAGAGGGAGGAACAGGAAAGAAGACAGGCTATGACTTACGGAATGCTAAAACGTGGGTAGGGCCCTGAAAGAAGGTTAGAGAATGTATTACTTTATATTTCCTATCTGACTGTGAGAACATGGATGTCATCATTTAAGGCATGAAACATTTTTATGTGGTTGAATTCCATAGCTCATTTTTAACAGTGAAGGGTCATTCGCAAAAAGCTGTTTAAGGGGAACATTGGGAAATCGCACTGGAGAATGGAGACGTTCCTTTGGCTCTAAGATTTCTTAAATTTTTGCGTAAACAACAAATATCTGTTACATGTTACTACATTATTCACTAAAGACGACATATTTGCAATCTACAATTGGGTTCCCAAAAAGAACAAGCCAAAGTCAGAAGTCCTACCCAGCTGACCAGGAAGGGAATAAGGTTGAAAGTTGCACAAATTGACTTCATCAGGGGAGGATAAACCTCTTGACTCAGGGGCATTATCTGGATTTAGAAATTCAATGGAGGGCCACATTTGTTTTGTCATTTGTTTATCATAAATGTTTTGTATGCTAGAAAGAGTAATAATTAAGACACATATACCCTAGCACTATTACAAAGTCAAAATAATTCAAATTCCAATTCACATTTATGTGATGTGAGCTATGTTTTACTTCCCCTCACAAATGTTATTACCTACCGCTGGCCAAATGTAATTGCCTCAGGAGCCTGCAGGCCTTAGTTTGCCCAACCCTGGACCACATTAAAAGCCTTTAATGTCCACGTCTTTGCTAAAACTGGCTTTTGGCCACTAGAGGCCCCTAACTTACTCTGTAGTTGGATCCTGATTATGCACACTGAACATGACTCTGTCTCTAGCTAAATGTTTGAACATAGAAATCATACTCAAGGGTTAGGGCAAGAGTTAGTTGCCTCAGAAGTATATTCCCCATGACAACACACTGCCGGGGATTCTGACACGAACACGGACACATACATTGGCTGGACCACAGGATACTTGTAACACTGCCACTCAACCCACATTTGCCATGTTAGGGTCAGAAATACACTCCTGGTTCAACAGTTTCAGTAACAGAGACCAGCCCCATATGCTTGGTCCTGCACACGTGTGACAGTAACATCAGAAGGTTACAAAGGAGTGACAAAGTGATCAGCGCATCATGACATCTAGTATCAGAGGAACCACGGAGTCTGGTGTCTCTCTTTGTACGGTGTCTCTTGGAATCTAAAATAACTCTCAGAGTGGTGTCTCTCTCTGTGTGATTTCTCTCTTAGTTTGGTGTCTCTTTCGGTGTGGTGTATCAGGGCATCAGTGAGCTCCTGGACAGTCTGTGGTGCTACTTGGTGGTGTTGAATGCACTGACATAATGTCCCAGAGGTTCTTAATTGGAATCAGAGGAACTTCTGAGGAACTTCTTTTGAGCAGTGTACATCACAATCCCCACCACGTACTCTGATAGAACCACAGTATGCATCATTTACTAGGCTTTTTCAATATGTACCCATGTAAATACTGTAGTTTCACCTTGTGAGTCCAGCATAACAATGATTCACTCACTAGTTACAATAAAGGTTAAAATTTGATGTTCAATTATTACATCTACTTCTATTACCAGTATTGACAAAAATTCTATCCAGAAAACATTTAGAAGAATTAACAATAATCTGTGTTTAACTACACAATGTGAACCAGGATCTAGTGTCTCACATTATGTATCTGTTTCAATTACATTCCAATTCAGTTCAATTGAAGTCGGTTGTAGGTGACCTCTGACAGAATGCCTAAATAGTTAGGGGAGTCTGACCCATATACACTCTCTAGAAAAGTTGGCTACAATGAGTCATTTACAAAGCCATTGTGGGTGAATATCCACATAAGTATGAGCCACTTATGGAAGTGAAGCAGTGGAATAACTCACATGAATTAAAATTATACACAGTCACACAACCAACTGACATTATACATACAGTACACATTATTTGCATACACATTCTCTGTGCATATACTCTCTCTATTATCTGTCCAGTTAGGAAGCATAAGCAATTGGGAAACAATGTCACCTGTTTTGGTGCAAATGAAAGTGACAACAGGTTCACTGGAGACAACCCCAAAAAAAGAAATGGTTTTGCAGGTGGTGGCCACAAACAAAGTAGTCCAGCTCCTTCAGGAAGGCCCATCCATACTTGCTGTTGCAATAAGGTTTGCTGTGTCTCCCAGTACAGTCTCAAGAGCATGGAGGAGATACCAGGAGAGAGCCTGTTACACAAGGAGAGGTGGATAGGCCTGTATTAAGGCATCAACCCAGCAGTAGGACCTGTATCTGCTTCTTTGTGCAGGAAGGAACAGGTAGAGAACTGCCAAACTCCTGTAAAATGACCTCAAGCAGGCTATTAGTGTTTTGTTTCACACTACTGAGTCACACTATGAGTTTCTGTGATAAAATTCACGCAATATATATATATATATTTATAAGTGAGCTAAAGGACATATGGAACCGCTGAGTCTAAAACAGCACATTTTCTTTTTGTTAAGTCAGACCAAACAGTTGGTCTGCAAATCAGCTCTGAACGCACAGGGAACCACTGTGGCATCCAATTGGGCCATTTTCCGCATGCTCAGTTCCTGTTAGTATCAGTGTGGATTAATGAGGAGCTGTGAGGGAGTGGGGAGCCAGGTGTTGGTGCCGCCGCTAAACGGGAATAAAGAGGCTGGGAGCAGTGACCCGCTAAGAATTCCCATGGACTCCGCCAAGAGGGTTCGGGAAGGGAGCGGCGGTCTGAGGGGAGAGTATAGGAGAGGAAAGGATGGGTCTATGTGTTCCTATGTGGATAATGGCTACAGCTCTCAAGTCATACGGTAGGTTCAGACTTACACACATGGCTCAATGCTCGAGGCAATGCACAGTAGGTGCAACAGGGGACAGAGGGAGGGGGGGGCGGGGGGGGGGCATTGGTTTCTGCATGTTGCTCTCCATTCGTGCCCAGACTCGTCAACAAGGCTCTTGAGTTTCTGCCCGAGCCCAACTGAGCGTGCACGGTATGTCACATAAATCTTGTCACACGCGACACATGGAAGACCACTGGGAATTATAACGAGTTTGTCTAAGCTAGTGGGATTCCAACTTCGTCAGTGGTAAAACCCGTATCCCGATCGTTTTATTCCCACGGCTGTTCCCGTACACGAAACAACGTAGATGGCTAAGTGTGTTGTGGTATGTGTACTAAGGTCAAACGGTAGAACGCGGGCGCCACATTTGCCACAGTGCAACCAAGCTAATCTGTGGTGTCGACCAGGCGACCACTATACAAACCACCGTTATCTGTCAGTCAATGAAACCACAATGAACCATGTAGGAGGAAGAGGGGAGCCAAGCGGTGGTGGTCCCCATCTCCCATCCTCTTCACATCCCCCTCCCCACCCCCCTGACTCCATCTGTCCCTGAATTTCTGCAATGTGGAGCTTCCTCTCCTTCCCCTGCTCTCTTTCTCTCCACATTTCAATGGAAAGTAGGGCAATGGAGAGGAAAGACTAGGGCAACTGAGTCCAGCAAACATAATCCTGGCAGGCTGCGCCACGCTCTGAACGCCACATTCTGAACGCCACACTGGATTAAACCCAGGGGACACACTGCCGGGCTTCACTCACAGGGTTTTACCGTCACACTGCAACTCTCAGTCCCGCATTCCTTATTTAATAACTGGATGGCCCTTCATCCTTCGCTGCTTTATTTTAGCCCTGGATGGGCACACCCCAGGGTTGTACCAGGTTGCAGCAGGGTTGTAGCATGTTGCAGCAGGGTTGTAGCATGTTGCGGCAGGGTTGTAGCATGTTGCAGCAGGGTTGTAGCATGTTGCGGCAGGGTTGTAGCATGTTGCGGCAAGGTTGTAGCATGTTGCGGCAGGGTTGTAGCATGTTGCGGCAAGGTTGTAGCATGTTGTATCCGGGTTTTAGCATGGTAAGACAGGGTTGTAGCAGGGTTGTAGCTTGCTGAGGCAGGGTTGTAGCATGTTGTAGCAGGGTTGAAGCATGTTGCAGGAGGGTTGTAGCAATAAAATAAGCACCAAGGCCAGGATGCAGAATGCAGAACGTGGGGAGCCCATTTGGACTGATGGTCTAAGGCTAAGGCTAATAGAATCCAAATAAAATATGTATAGTAAATTGGCTCAGGTTGACTACAAGACTGGTTATTCCTATCACATTTTATTGTGACGTTAGTCATCTAAGATCATCTGGATCCTGAAGTTATATGGGGGCAGGAAATAGTGTAGGCATCAGCATATGCATTCTCAAAAACTACACACAGAACATTTACACAGTCAGGTACACAGCTAGGATTAAAAATAGTGTTATGTATTCTGACACCTTAAGATCATTGTCTGTGTTCTCAAGAAGCACAATATGACATGTCATGGATAGCTCTTAAAACCTCCTGAATAATTCATGCTGGATTCATAAATTCACAACATATGACTGGCCCGACCCATTTGAAGTCTCCACAAGCATCCTGTCCAAGACATGCAATCAGTTACCATTTGAATGTGTCAAGAGAGACACATTTCTTTCAATCTCTTTCGTCTCTGGTTTAGGTATTGCTTACATTGTCATAAAAGTGATGAGGCCTAAAGGAAAATATTATGTTTTACAAATAATGATTTGGCATTTGATCCATCTGGTAATACTGGAACCCTGGGGTACTCTATTTACTTTGGTAAAGAAAGGTTGCTTTGTTAGTCTACACTCAGGGTGTAGCTTTGTTTAACATAAAACCCCAAAGAGCAAGCAACAAGAAATGTATGCTTTGTAGATAAGAACTCTCTGGTTGTATATATAATAGAAAATATCAAACCATACAGGTGGGTTGTGGCCAGACACAGATCAGATTTTTTTTTGTGGGGAATATTACTAAGAATTGGGAAACTTTGAGAAAAGTGGGCTAAATGTAGTTTCTAGGTTTGTTATCTACTGCACATCTGCACTTTGTACATTGCTTATTGCACATTACTTAACCATGCTTTTTGCACACTGTGCTTCATTTATAGGCCCATACACTGGAGCACCTGTATATTGACACACTGCCCCTCACAAAATTTCTGCACAACTTTTTTGCATTGCTCTTTTTTGCACTTCTGGTTGGATGCTAACTGCATTTCGTTGTTCTGTACCCGTACAGTTCAATAACAATAAAGTTGTTACACACACGGGTGTAACGGGTGTGTAGCGAAAGGATGAACCAAGGCACAGGAATTTATATTCTGGTCATTTATTTACCAGACCGGTCAAGAACACACACACGGAACAACATTGAGGAGTAATATAAGTAACAGAATCTAACCACAAACGTGGTCTGACACCGGACACACAAATCAAGAATGCACACGGAACGGAAAACACACAGCAAACATATACACAGACATCAAGCAACAGGTGTGCACAATCAGCCATGGTGCGTTCCTGGAGACATGGCAACAGAGCAAACAAAAGGGGACCGGGGAACGGTGGCAGCTAGGAAGTCGATAGCGTCGAACGCCGGACCATGCCCAAACGAGGAGGGGGCACCTCCCCAGAGAGAGATGTGACGAAGTGTTAGCAATGTTAGCAAACGCCAACTAAAAAAGACTGAATTGGGTCACTGTTCTACACAAACACCTGTCAAAATAGTAAAAGAAAATATATAAGCATTTGAGCAAAACAATCATCCTAAACTTTCAGCCACAGCCAAGTCTACACCAGTTTGAAAACATTGTCCAAATGTGGTCCATTGAAAGCCTCTCGCTCAGTCAAGTAGAGAATGTGAAAATTTGAAAGTTACTGTTAACTAATGATGCCCTAACTAACACTAATAGGAATTTTTGTTCAATATTTGGTTTATCAATAGATTATTGGATTTATATGTCCTACCTTGGTGTATGTTCTGTGGTATTGCTATGTTTTCGGTGAAATATTAAAAGCTCCTAGTTTTCAGAGGGAAATATCACTTGAACAACAGCACAACTTGGAATCACAAGTGTGGAAACACAAAAGCAACTGTGTTTGCTTGAGTATCTGGTTCAAACTGTTTCAAATTTTTTGTTGACTCAGCTTGATTGAAAAGGCAAACAGTTAGTAGTGAAACATCCCAACTCAGAAACACGGGCAACAGAATGATTTGTGTGTATACCTGCAGCCTCCCTCTTTTTTTGTCACCTCAACTTCTCTCTACTGCTTCTACACAGAGAAGATCAAGAAGGTCATTCCCCCCAGAGGAAAGCGAGCAACATAAATATTATGGACATATCAACATGGCGTTATGACACTGTGTGCGTAATGGTCAGTCTGCAAAACAACTGTCCAAATGCCCGTGTTGTGACTGTGTGAACACAATCCTTTGTACTCTGACATTCATCAGTACTACAAAAAAGGTGATATAGGTCAATACAAACAGCGGCGTCTCAGAACGTGTAGCTAACTGTGAGTGTTTTCACTGTTGTGGTTGGACATTTAAGCATATTATCAAGGTTATTTTACTGTTTACTTGTGTAGAATAATGGTACTCTGTGGCTGCTCAACAATTGGTCCACTGCTCTAAGGTATAGAGAGATGAAAAACACCTTTAGTCCACATCTTCACATTTCAATCATTCCATATTTTCTTACAGGATTACAGTCCTGTAAAATAAAGGACTATCTGGGTTTCTTGCTAACTTCAGGGGCTTTTATTGCATTCACACTAGTCTCTGAAGACCTTTTGATAGAGCATATCATCCTTATTGAATACTGTCTGAACCTGTCTGTTTTTTACCTCTTTGCTGTGCTGACATAAATACTTTAAAGTACTGAATAGGATCACTATGATGTTACAGTAGCCTTTTTGTAAGAAGACGGACACTGACTTGCCCCGTTGGGTGTGTTCCAAGCCCACCCAGTTCACCCATGTTTGCACTTGTTTGCATAAGATAATTGAAAAAGGCTATGTATTTATGTGAACACATTGCATTTCATGTTTCCAAGGCCTTGTACCCAGTTCCAGTCACTCCTGGCTCTGCGTTACCCTGGTGAACCAGTGGGCGTTACACATCCAAGAAGGAAAATCAAAAAAGGAACACGGAAAAACATCAATAGAGTAAGAAAATATTCAGCCTATAATTAGTTAACTAGTAAATATGATTTTGAGTGGATAGCAATCTTACGTTATTGCTGGCTTGCTTCGTGCTGAATATGGATAGTTAGCTATATTAGCATTTTTTTATAAAGTTCTTTTTACAGTATTAGTTCTGCAACAGTGTTTATCCAGACATCCAGGCTAAAACCCCAAAGAGCAAGCTACAAGAAATTGATGCTTAGTGAATAGGTACAACTCTGACGGGATCAGGACTCAACACTTTGAAGGGTATTCAAGGTGATGATTAAAATAGTACATCAACTTTTATATATTATAATATAATTGTACATATAATATAATCTGGCTGTGGCCAGACTCTTTAGGCAAACTCCAGATCTGCAACACAACCAAGTGGACTTTGGGTTGGGATCGCTAGCAGTCATCTAGTAATTCTGAGGTGTGATGCAAATTAGCTACTTTGTTGAAAGAATTAGGGAAGAGTGTGGTAAAACAACAGATCATGATTCGTTCAATACAAAACTGGGATATCCAACCAGCATGGGGTGTTCAGTCAATTAATCAAATCTATTTCATAAAGCCATTTTTACATCAGCAGTTGTCACACAAATGTCCTGCAGCCTAAACCCCCAAAGAGCAAGCAACAACAGTTTAATTGTAGTCCATAATATATTATGCTGATTGTGGTCCTTTGTTGTCTGGCTACTTGGGAAACATTAACCTATTACATTTCATTCTGAAATTGTTATAAATAAAATAATAGAACACCTGATATTGACGTTTTTTAAATAAAACACATTTCTCTTCTCATTAATGACACGTTACCATAGTTCTCAATGTTTTCATTCCATTTTTATGAAATGGTCTTTTGGCATCATATACCCATATCTCCCATTTAAACAACATCCTGTCCTGACTTCTAATAGCTTATAATAGACTACAGTGGTTTTAACCACTAAAAGATGCATGTGTTCATGTCCTAAAGTTAACATTTTTCAAATGTCTTCCATTTCAATGTATCAGGATTGCCCCATTAAATACCTTTTGTACTTAGCT
This sequence comes from Novumbra hubbsi, assembly GCA_016801125.1. Classification (NCBI taxonomy): domain Eukaryota; kingdom Metazoa; phylum Chordata; class Actinopteri; order Esociformes; family Umbridae; genus Novumbra; species Novumbra hubbsi. Next base: position 13,664 of record JACXGK010007994.1, read on the forward strand.
ATTACTGCTCATAATTGCAGCATCACATGTTCACCGTCTAATCAAGGAACTAGTACCGACTGATTTACTATTGCTCAAGGTCTGTCAGTCCATGTACAGTAAAAGCTTTATTTTATATTGGGTGGGAGTACACTTGACTGACTCAAAAACAGATCCTTATAACACTGGCTGGGAGGGAGCCATTTATGCCATAGATAAAGAAATGGTTTCCTGTCTAAGAAACCAAGTGTGTGTGTGCACTCTTTCGCCAATCATTAAACAGTAATTAAGTCAGAAAAACAAGTGTGTGTGCACTCTCCCGCCAATCATTAAACATTAATTATGTCAGGAAACCAAGTGCTTACTGCATAATATAGAGCTTGTTCAAACTTTAAATATTACTTTCAGGGCTGCCTACTCTCAAGCATTGGCAGCAAGACACAAGTATTTCATCTTGTAACACGGGGAGCACCTCTTATTTCTTACCGGTTCTAAATGTGCTTTTTCAATTTCAGTATGTTCAGTGCATCCAATTTACAACTGTGATATTGTTGAAATTCTTTGCAGAATTCTCAAGGCAGTGTCAGTCTGGCCTCGGGGTAAAGCTACTCTGGGTTTTAATTGTTTCTTGTATTTATCAGAGAGAAATTCCAGAATTTCAGTCATCGTTCCGATTCATGCCAAAGGCCTTTGATAGGGTTGAGGGCTGGACAGTCAAGTTCTTCCACACCGGTTGTGACAAATCATTTCTCAGTGGACCTTGCTTTGTGTATGAGGGCACTATCATGCTGCCACACAAAAGGGCCTTCCCAAAACTTCTGCCACACTGTGGGAAACCCAGAACTGTCTAGGGTCTCTTTGTATAATGCGGAATTAAGGCTTCCCTTCACCACAGAAAACCATTATTCCCCCTCCACCAAACTTGTTATTCGTGTGTTTCAGGTCTTCACCTAGTAACAACCAAATCCAGATTACTCTGTTGTACTGCCAGATAGTGAAGTGGCATTCGTCACTCCAGAGGACACGTTTCCACTGCTCCGGAGTCCAATGGCGGCAAGCTTCACACCACTTCAGGCGACGCTCGGTGATGTACTTGGTGATCCTTGGCTTGTGTGTGGCTGCTTGGACATGGAAACCCTCTCCCAGTAGTCCCGTTCAGGGAGCTTGTGTGGCCTACCCACTAAGTGGCTGAGCGGTTGTTGCTCCTAGACGTTTCCACATCACTCTGGCAGCTCATACAGTTGACCCGAGCAGCTCTAACAGGGCAGACTTTTCCCAAACAGACTTGTTGGAAAGGCAGGATTCTATGACAGCGGCACGTTGAAAGCACGGCCAGTCTACTGTCAATTCCATTTGGTTATGGAGGTCGCATGGCTCTGTGATGGATTTTATTCACCTGTCAGAAGAGGGGGTGGCCGAAATAATCGCATCCACTCATTTGAAAAGTTGTCCCCATAATGTACGTTTGGTCACGTATTATATATTATATCTTCCCTCACCCTAGTCTAATAGTTTGGTTAATCATACCCCAAAATTAAACAAAAATATAATAATAATATAATATATATAAACAGAAAATCTGCATGTATGGGTAGTATATGTACCATTTTTAAAGAAAACATGATTGAGGAAGCAAAACACATTTCTTATGGGATTCATATTCAACTGAAGGTCATAACAGAATGACACAATCATGAAACATGGCAATGAAAAAAAAGACCCCTGTTCAAAAGTCTGCATACCATTCGTTTTTGATACCGTTTATTGCCCACTTCAGCAACAATGACAGCATGCAGTTTTTGTAATAGTTGTCTATGAGGCTCCAAATTCTTGCAGGTGGCATTGCTGCCCATTCATCTTGGCAAATTGCCTCCACGTTTGAGATCTACCCAGAGTGCCTCGATGATATTAAGGTCAGGAGCCGACCACTCCTGTGAGTGGTGCGTGACTGTTTGAGGTTGTGGACAGGGGTCTTTTATACTGATAACAAGTTCAAACAGGTGCCATTAATACAGGTAACGAGTGGAGGACAGAGGAGCCTCTTAAAGGAGAAATTGCAGGTCTGTGAGAGCCAGAAATCTTGCTTGTTTGTAGGTGACCAAATACTTATTTTCCACCATAATTTGCAAATAAATTCATAAAAAATCCTACAATGTGATTGTCTAGATTTTTTTCTTCAGATTTTATCTGTCATAGTTGAAGTGTACATATGATGAAAATTACAGGCCTCTCTCATCTTTTTCAGTGGGAGAACTTGCACAATTGGTGGCTGACTAAATACTTTTTTGCCCCACTGTATACATATATACACATAGTCATACAACCACACATTACAAGCCGCACATGCTGTAGAGTATATACTGTATATTGAGACACAAAACACGTGCACTGCACATAAAGATATTATCAATAAGTCATAATGTATGCCAAAAAGAAAGGGGAAAAATTGGCTGGAAAAAAACTCACAATGAAACCAGACAGTGTGAGCCGAAGCAAACAACACCATTGGCATGAACAGAGAGGTGACATTTATTTGTGCTATAATCATGCTGTTCCCTGATTGATTGTCCTAAGAAAGTAAATGATAATATGCATAGGTCGCCTTGATAATGTGTGAGTCACGCTAGAAAATAACTCAATGGTTTAGATCTAGGGTCATCCTGTCTTTAATAATATTTCCTTCGTTTATTTTTTTTAATAATTTTTCAGTTTAATTTTTAAGGCATTATGCAAGAATGCGCTAGAATAAAGACATTGTTGTACATATTATGTACCATATTTTACTCATACATCTCTCAAATTTAGTTATGCTATTTGACATTTTTTATGCCAACCTGATTTTGTTTCTGTAAGCCTGAAAATGGTTTACCAAAATGCTCTAATTTGATCACATCTGTCTACAGACGTTTGTCCCAGAAGCATGGTGGCATATCCAGGTGTCTTATGTCAAATTGCAGTCAGGCCTTTTAATGTCTCTCCTTCCTTCACTAAGTTATCGACGGATGGTGCTAGGTGATACTTTTTTTGAAGGTCGTACCTTGTGTCTGAATGTCAGCTTGGATTTCTGATGCAGTTACATTACCCAACATGGAAACAGGAACCTCAAGGCCTCTGAACATAGACTTGTAACCTACAAATTGTTTTAATTTAGTTACAATATTGTGTATTTTTTTCTTCTCCATGCTCATGGCAGTATACTCAGTGATACAAAACAAGATAATTTGTCCTTTAGTCTATTCAAACTGGTTTAATGCCCAAATAAATTAACATCACCTTTTAATATAGTCCTGGTGATTTAAAGATGTCTTTATGGAATTCACTAATATTTGGCAAACTTTTTTTTCAACTGCAACCCAAACAAATGTATGAATACCAATTTGTTTTTTAATTAAGAAGAAGTTGTGTACAGTGGGGAGAACAAGTATTTGATACACAGCCGATTTTGCAGGTTTTCCTACTTACAAAGCATGTAGAGGTCTGTAATTTTAATCATAGGTACACTTCAACTGTGAGAGACGAAATCTAAAACAAAAATCCAGAAAATCACACTGTATGATTTTTAAGTAATTAATTTGCATTTTATGGCATGACATAAGTATTTGATACATCATAAAAGCAGATCTTATTATTTGGTACAGAAAATGTGTTTGCAATTACTCAGATCATACATTTCCTGTAGTTCTTGACCAGGTTTGCACACACTGCAGCAGGGATTTTGGCCCACTCCTCCATACAGACCTTCTCCAGATCCTTCAGGTTTCGAGGCTGTTGCTAGGCCATACAGACTTTCAGCTCCCTCCAAAGATTTTCGATTGGGTTCAGATCTGGAGACTGGCCACTCCAGGACCTTGAGATGCTTCTTACGGGGCCACTCCTTAGTTGGCCTGGCTGTGTGTTTAGGGTGGTTGTCATGCTGGAAGACCCAGCCACGACCCATCTTCAATGCTCTTACTGAGGGAAGGAGGTTGTTGGCCAAGATCTCACGATACATGGCCCCATTCATGCAGTCAATACATGGCCCCAGGGTGCTGTTGGGGTGGTGTTCTTGGGGTTGTACTCATCCTTCTTCTTCCTCCAAACACAGCGAGTGGAGTTTAGACCAAAAAGCTCTATTTTTATCTCATCAGACCACATGACCTTCTCAGATTCCTCCTCTGGATCATCTAGATGGTCATTGGCAAACTTCAGATGGGCCTGGACATGCACTGCCTTGAGCAGGGGGACCTTGCGTGCGCTGCAGGATTTTAATCCATGACGGCATAGTGTGTTACTAATGGTTTTCTTTGAGACTGTGGTCCCAGCTCTCTTCAGGTCATTGACCAGGTCCTGCCGTGTAGTTCTGGGCTGATCCCTCACCTTCCCCATGATCATTGATGCCACACGAGGTGAGATCTTGCATGGAGCCCCAGACCGAGGGTGATTGACCGTCATTGTGAACTTCTTACATTTTCTAATAATTGCGCCAACAGTTGTTGCCTTCTCACCAAGCTGCTTGTCAATTGTCCTGTAGCCCATCCCAGCCTTGTGCAGGTCTACAATTTTATCCCTGATGTCCTTACACAGCTCTCTGGTCTTGGCCATTGTGGAGAGGTTGGAGTCTGTTTGATTGAGTGTGTGGACAGGTGTCTGGCCAATACTTTTGGCCGGGACTGCACAGAAATTCTGACGGGGACATTTTTGGGGGGTTTAAAGAAAGACTAGTATTGAGTTAAAAGGCAATATTCATAAAATGTTCAACAGGAGTATATGCTAATTGCATCTTTGCCCCATGCAAAATCCAGAATGGGTTCATTCACAGTATGCAATGTCTATCCAATCTGCTAAATGTGTTTGGCTATGAATAAACATGGCAACAAGGTAGACAAATATCAAACCTATAACCTTAACTATGGTGTTTATCGCTTGTGACATTTCTATGTCAATCTCTGTTGATTGTCTTAAGAATGTGTAATTAAGTTGTGCAAACCCACCATAGGGCAGAAGGGGAAGTAGGTCAGAGGCTGTTTTGATGCTCAATATTTTCTGTCACTGCTCCCAGAGGGGAAAGAGTTCTGCAATGAAAAGCAGCGTTACACTGAATATTGATTTAATTCCACAGGAACATTTCTACAATGAGGTAACAGGTGTAATGTCGACATTTTGGGTTGTACTGAATACATACATGAAGAAGATGAATTTAGATAGAAAATAAGGGGTGTTTTTGGACCAAACGGTCAGTTAAGGCCCGTGCTTAAGGAGGACTAAAACAAACTGGTGCAGAGATTGCTAAAAATAACGTCAGTAAAATGAGAAAATAATGTATTCAGTTCATGTGGTTTTACCTAGCTGACGCATGCAATGACTATTTGCGTTTTTTTACTATTAGCATAGTTGTGATATTGCCGACCTCATTTTATTCAACCATAGTAGCAAGTGTATCAGATGGAAAAAGAACAGAGCAGTAACAACAGTAGCAAAAAACATCATTTATTTTGAAAGATGCCTGAACCATCTTTCAAAATACCCACGCACTAAACATACACTGCATCCACATATATTTTTTTTTATGTATTATTACATGTTCAAATATGTATGCCATATTATGAACAGCAGCCAGAATCAGTATATAAGCCTATCTTCGGTCTTCTAATGTGTCTGTAGAAAAGATGAACAAACCTCCTCAGATTATACATAAATGCACTGATTATATATTCCTTGGTAAGTTTATGTACTATAGCTGAGCCACACATTCCAAGCCAGCACCAATACTGGTTAGGGTATTTTATTTATAAAATTAACAATGTTTATATTTACATATATTTCAGTTGTTAAGGGGTCAACTTTTTACTTTTCCAGACAGGGAGGATGAAAACAGCTGCAGGAAGATTTAGTACACGCACCCACCAGTAACCCACTGTCCATCTCTGCTCATATGCTGATAACCGATGTAATGTTACGTACCCACCTAGCCATGGCGCTTGAATGATGTGCTACCCGACCAATGTACGGTGCATTAAACACAAGACGCGCGGTACGTTTCAAGCTAGGCAAAACCATTTGGACAGAGAGATGTTCTGTTGTTCATGTTACTACTCTATGGCTGTGTTAAGAAAATATATATAAAAAACAACAATGTATCAGTGGCAGGGCAGAGGGCCAGGGACCTTCTGTGCACGTGTCTGCCATCCAACAATAGATAATCACCCACTACAAACAACCCAGTCAGGTACAACAAAAAAAAAGAGAGTACGGTCTGTGGTGTGACAGAACACTACAGATAGAGACAGGACGCCATTAACAGAAAGACGGTCCTGTATGATTTATCAGCCAGACTACACAGGCCTGTGCTGAGCTGATAGGTCTTGACGTGGCTGAAATCAGTCAGGTCTGCCCCGCTTACATAAAGGCTCGGGAACATGGATGATGCAGCCCAACCAGGGGGAGGGAGGGAGGTCTTACTGCTGATGCAGACCCCGAGCGCGCCAGAGCAAGCAGACGTCACATGGGCCCAGAGCTGACAGACAGACGTCACGTGATCCAACACTCACTCAGGACATCTGACTGACTGAAGCAAGGGAATATTGTCCATATGACTTGGTTGGGAGGGGAGAGTCCTCATTCAAAGGCATCAAACTATTGATTTTTCTAATCAAAATGTCGGTGACAGTGGCTTAGGGTGGTCTGGTGGTCTAAGCTGCAGCGTCTAATACACGTGCACTGCTGCAGTATGGGTTACAATCTGATACACGTGCACTGCTACAGTATGTGTAGCGGACCCCTCCCGAATAATGGACCAAGCTTTACTGATGTTTCTGTAGTTTATTGAATCCGTTTTTACTCCATAAAATCAAAGTAAGAGCTTATGCCTTTTCGGGGGGTGCGTAACAAAGTGCGAGTTTGTAGCCTGCAAACAACTTCGATGAACCGCGTGTTCCCTTCCATTACCCGTTTAGTTCCGTAGATAATAATAAGGTGGGACTTTTGTACCGTAGACTATGATACCCTTCAAAATAAAAGTCCATCCTTAATAAAACAGATTAATGCATTTCTTAAACTTATTTAAACTCACAGGAATATCAAAAATGCATACAAAACTACTTAGAAGATTAAACACAGCAAAGTCTGTTACAGTATGGGTTACAATCTGATACATATGCACTGCTACAGTATGGGTTACAATCTGATACACGTGCACTGCTACAGTATGGGTTACGATCTGATACACGTGCACTGCTACAGTATGGGTTACGATCTGATACACGTGCACTGCTACAGTATGGGTTACAATCTGATACACGTGCACTGCTACAGTATGGGTTACAATCTGATACACATACAATGCTACAGTATGGGTTACAATCTGATACACGTGCACTGCTACAGTATGGGTTACAATCTGATACACGTGCACTGCTACAGTATGGGTTACAATCTGATACACGTGCACTGCTACAGTATGGGTTACAATCTGATACACATACAATGCTACAGTATGGGTTACAATCTAAAACACATACAATGCTACAGTATGGGTTACAATCTGATACACGTGCACTGCTACAGTATGGGTTACAATCTGATACACGTGCACTGCTACAGTATGGGTTACAATCTGATACACATACAATGCTACAGTATGGGTTACAATCTGATACACATACAATGCTACAGTATGGGTTACAATCTGATACACGTGCACTGCTACAGTATGGGTTACAATACCTTTTTTGAGTAATTAAAATGGATATTAAAATACAATGATGCCATAAATATCACCTCAATTAAATAGCACCTCAATTAAATAGCACACAGATTCAAGCTGACCTGGACACAAGGTACATTTGTTCTAACTGGCTCCGTCCATTGCCAACTCAGTGTAAAAGCGGTTGTATGGTAGGACCCCCACTGGTGAGAAGGAGATACTCTGCCATAAAACACCTGAACATGACACAGTACTTCTGGGAGAATCTCCTGTAGAATTTGTCATAACACACCTGACCATGACACAATTATTCTGGGACAATCTCCAGTAGAATCTGCCATAACACCTGAACATAGCACAACTCTTCTCGGACAATCTCCTGTAGAATCTGCCATAACACACCTGAACATGACATAATTCTTCTGGGACAATCTCCTGTAGACAGATGAGATCAAATTATAGCTTTTTGTTAAGGCGCTCCATCTCTATGTTTACAGAATACAAAATGAAGGGAAAAAACACCTTCCCCACAGCCAAACATGAAGGAGGCTCAATGGTGTTTAGGGGTTGCTTCCCTGCCTCTGGCACTTGGTGCTTTGAATATTTGCATGACATAAGTAACTCAGAAGAATGCTGAGGCATTTTGTAGATCCAAACTCAGAGTCAGAAACACAGATCTCTGTAAAAGTTCATGGGTCTTCAAGAAGGACAATGGCCAGAAATCAGTCCAGATCTAAATCTATTGAAAAACTGTGGATGAAAACAGCAGTTTGGAGGGACCATCTGGGCAAAACTGACCATTTGCTACAAAAAGAGAGGGCCAAACTGTCACTACAAAAGTATAAGGAAGCTCATGCATGGATATAGGAAAAGCTTGATTGCAATTATTTTGTCCAAATAAGGCTGTGCTACAAAACATGGGGTCTAGGGTAATTTTGAGAATAAAATGTATGTTTATTTTCTGATTGAAAAGTATTTATTAGGTACTAAACAAGGTTCAGTAGTATTAATTGCTAAATAAAGAATTGTGTCAATTTCTTCTTGGAGGAGTAGTTTGTAATTTGAAGAACATTAATGAGTCATATTTATCAATTTCACTTCAATTTTTCAGGGAAGGATTATAGTATAAGGCTATAATATGAAATTCACAAGGTGTTGGCCAGTTTTAAATATAACCCCTAAGTTACCAGTATAAATGTGCTAACATTTCTGCAATTAAGTGGTTAGCTTTTTGCAAACCTCTATTGCGTAACATTCCAACCTAGTTTATAAACCTCACTATCTAATATTTGTTTTGTGTACGTAGCAAACTGCGCAGAACATTTCTTTTGTCAATTGTATGAGCTGGGAAAGACAGTACAAAATGTTAACATGCCCTTGTTACCGTTAGTCTAGCATTAATTACAGGGTTAGCATTAATAACCTTCAAATTACAGAGGCTGAGTGTTGCTAGAATGTAGCGCTACTTCTGTTTAGTGTCGGTACTAAAGAGTCTCAAGGGGGCACAAGGGTAATATGTCTGGATACTGCTCAAGCCTTATTCAATATTTTAAAAGGCTTTGTATACAACACCTTGATGGCTGATTATACAATATATTCAAACTTGTGTAGAGCTTTTCCTTAAAGAAAGAATCTCAAAAAATGATATGATAGCGTAGCGTCTTTCTGGGCTACAATTCTTAGTATTGAGTTGAACGTGTTTTGAAGACAAGACAGAACAACATAGCCTCAGCAGAAGGAGGATGTATGAGGTCAATCAGGGAGATGGGCAGGGGGGCAGTACAGTTCACTCTCTGTTAAAAGTGCCTTAATGTCCCTGCCATTTGACAGTGACCTCTGACCCTCTGGTTTTGTAGAACGAAAAATATTCTATTTTGATGATGGCAGCCATCTGATTTCTTTAAGGAATCCTCTTCAGTTATGCTATTGTCCATTACATGCAATGTACGGTAGTCACCATGGTCCTAAATTAGCCAGTATAAACCACAGAAATAGGCTTGTGTACTCAAATACAATAACTAGTTAGCTACTTTGTAGCATCGCTAGCTATAAACCTTCGCAAAGCTGATTAGCCATGAATTCCCAGGCAGAAAAAAAGATGTAATCTATACACAGTTCACAATTTAAAAATAAACTTAAGATAGAAACAAATTAAAACAAATTATTAACAAAATGTAAAGACCTAGGTGAGGTCTGGACTTGTCCTCCATAAGTATTAATAGAATGATACAGTATTTCAATAAGATGTCTTTAAGTGTTTTTGTTGGTGAGAAGACAGTAACATTAGTAATTTCTAAAAAATTATAGATTATTTTGTTTAGCTCGCACATTGTAATTTAACAATATTCATTAAGGTGGGTGTAGTAGGCTAAATATGACAAAACCAAAAGGTAA
>JACXGK010007995.1:0-23651 GCA_016801125.1 Novumbra hubbsi
CTCCAGCCGGTATATACTATTAACTGAGCCGGTATATACCCTCCAGCCGGTATATACTATTAACTGAGCCGGTATATACCCTCCAGCCGGTATATACTATTAACTGAGCCGGTATATACCCTCCAGCCGGTATATACTATTAACTGAGCCGGTATATACCCTCCAGCCGGTATATACTATTAACTGGCGATCAACCTTGTATTCGCTGCTGCTGCCATCCTAACTGTGATTCAGTTACCGCGAAGTAACCATCCTTTATCAAGTGTTTTTTCCATTATTTTGTCTACCCCTCCACCTTAGCCCATTGACATCTCTGGAAGGTCTGATTAGTCCAGACAGTATTTTCAGATGGTGAAACAGGAAAACATGTTCAGACGGCGATCATGTGCCAATCACCAACATACTGACACACAGGGACCTGCTATAAATCTGACTCATGTGTAGAGGCAGATTTTCATTATCCCAACTAATGTTTTTTAAATGCGTTTCAAAATCTGTTTTCGACAGATGTACTTACATCCAGGAGTTTTTAAACATAGTAATATCAGGGACCCCCAAATATGAGCAGTCAATCAGACAAATCAGGACTACCTAAAACATTTTGGGCCCTTTGTAATCGTTTCCATTGACGGCCCCCCGTGCAGCCAACAGAACATGTCTTGCGAGCAGTCTGTCATAAGATGCGGACTACCACTGGTGTACAGAGACAGACAAGACCTGTGTTAATATATGGTTCTACGCAGCTTTCAGACTTCCCTATCGTAGCTTTAATACCCTGTGATTAACCATAGGCGATGAAAAAACAAAGGAGACCGTGGACCTAGTGAACGGTGTGGGATGTTATTTTGCAGACTGTGACTATTGGGAGTGCTGTGTATTGAGCTGTATGGGTTGAGGTTCTGTTCGAAATTTAAAAAATGCACTCCACAGGCACTTAAATGTCAGTGGATTTCTGAGATGTCCTCCAACCCTTTCCCTGTTTCTGCAAGCTCCTGGTCCACAGGGACAAAACAATTTAAACCCACTGTCTATTAGGACTAATTTCACTTTGCTGGTAATATACACACTTTCACTTTGTGTAAGTGCATGCAGACACAGCACACATTCCACACAAGAGATTTGATAGGAATTAAATGCAGAAAACTAGATCACAACAAAACAAATTAGAATCCTCGGACCTTAAAAAGGCAAATCGCTAAGGTTTGTTACAGAATGTGCTTAAGGAAGTATTAGTGCCTTATGTTTCAGATCGCAATATTCTGTCAGTGATACAAAACCATCTTCCATGTTATTGACTGAGGTTACAAAATGATAAAACACAAGGAAACAGAACAAATGCATATTGTTCATAGCCGGGGTCGACGGTCTCCAGCATACCTCATTGTGGGGCAGGCCAGCGGCAGAGAAGATGGGGATCTTCTGACCACGAGCGATGCTGTTCATCCCATCGATGGCAGAAATACCTGTCTGGATCATCTCCTCAGGGTAGATACGGCACTGAGGATTGATGGGTTGGCCTGGAACGGCCAGAGGTCAAACCAGATGGTTAGCCACAACCAACTCCGGTTGGCCCAGATAAGACGTATATAAACGGTGAAGACGGTCTTTGAACCATTTCGGCTATTCATAACACACGTGCAGCCGGTCAAGGAGGTTAAACATAAACAAGGCTTCAGGACAGGCAATGAAATTCACAAAATCCTAAAACGTTTTGTATCAACACAATACATTGTGTTTGGAAGGAAGGAAAGTTTTGATCAGAGGTTAGGGTCAAAAACAAATGATGGAAGAGTCATAACCCCCTTAAAATAACCATGTAGTGGGACCCCTATACGATTGCACACTAAAAGGAACCATCAACAGGTGTTGTAAGCATCCATCTTACCCACCAGACTGGCAGTACCATACCGGTTAAAGACTCAATCCCTATACAAGCTAAAGTAGAGCATCTAGGTACACAAGCAGAACAGGGAAGGAGCCCAAGTCAAGGCTGAGGTCATTTGCATTCCAAAACAGACAATGTTACCTAGGAAACTCTCTTAGTCTGGTAATGAACAGAATTACAGATTCATCTCACCCATGATGTCCAAGTAGTCTTCAGCCAGCACAGTAGGTCCACGGTCAATGGGCTTACCCGAGCCGTTGAAAACACGTCCTGAAAGAAAAGACAGACCATCTCCGTTCATTGAAAATCACATTGATTGTTATCCACGTAATTATCTCTGCTTGGGATTCTTTAAAAAATAAATAAATAAAAAAAGAATACTATAGCAGGTTTTAGATAAAAGATGAACAACTGCATTTTATATTTTCATTAATTTAGGCCCATTTTTAATGACACTAGGCAGATTCACTCGACTATTCAATAATATTAAACCTCAAGTCTCCTTGAGGTGGTGTGTTAGAAATATCTGCTAAAGTTCACCCTCTGAAGTCTCTGAAATAGTCAGCCGTGTTTTGTTCCCCTAATTTGTTTTTGGCGCAAACTCTGCTGTGGTAATTAAATTTAGGAATTAAGAGATGGGGTAAAAATGGAGCAGAACAATTGTATTAACAGAAGCTTACAGGGCATTTCCTTCTTTGTGTGAGAAGGGGGGAGGTCGGAAACAGTTACACAGAATGATGAAAACACAGATGTACAGAAACTCTAGAGAGCGGTTAATTCAGCCTTAATCAGTGGTGGATTTCACGCTTCCTCCGGCCCATCGGACGTCACTCCGTGTGTTGTGGAGGGCTCATCTTACCCAGCATGTCCTCAGACACCGGGGTGCGCAAGATGTCACCGGTGAACTCACAGGCTGTCTTCTTGGCATCAATACCAGATGTCCCCTCAAACACCTGAAAATGACAATAAACAGTTTCTATTCGTATTTTAGTTTGTGTGTGTGTGTGCGTGTGTGTGTGTCACTCACCTGAACGACAGCCTTGGTCCCAATCACCTCCAGCACCTGGCCACTCCTCCTGGTGCCATCAGGTAAAGTCAGGTGCACAATCTCGGCATACCTAGGAAACTGCAACAATAACAGGTAGGGAAATTACAAAACATTCATGACCAGCTATTAAACAAACCATGCAGAGAGTATAGATATATTTTGCTTATTAAAGCATAAGAAAAAAGTATTTTAGAGTTCTTCTTGGGTACGTTGCACATACTTGAGTCAGATGTTAAACTAAGTTCTTTCGGGAGAAGTTAAGAAATGTTTAACCCTTATTGGAGAGTGCACTGACAAATTGTGAAATGTTATAAACGCACTGCCAAATGTTGAGTGGTTATAAATGCACTGAGAATTTGTGGGTGGTTATAAATCCACTGACTAATTGAGAGTGGTTATAAATGCCCTGACAAATTGTGAGCGGTTATAAATGGCCGGTGACTAACAATCAGTTCTTTGTGAATCATGCATCTCAGGGTGTTGACAGACGCTATAATACCAAAAAACAACCTCTTCACAAGAGATTAACAGAAACCAACGCTAAATCCTAACTCACCTTCACATTATCCAGGATCACCAGTGGGCCGTTAACACCAGACACAGTAGAGTAAGCTGAAAGTGGACAAATTAAGTTGATTATTATGCAAAATCGTTTTGGCTCCAAGTACAGTAGTTGATCAAAACAATGACATTAAGTATAGTGGAAAGAAGACATCTAACACACATGTATCAGCATCAAATGGTGGCCCAGGCAGGGCTTATGCAGAGACAGACCTTACGTTCATGTTATATCCAAGCCCTTCCATCAGACACACATATAGGGCAGCATTTTCAAATAGTTTCATACCGGCCCCCCTACGAGAAGCGAACCAACAACCTGGTGTTGCAAGCGCCACGAACAACCAGCTGAATGACACAGGAGAGTTGCGAGATACAGAACGCCGTGTTGTAATGTCATTTTACATCACGGTATTGGCAGCTTCTTGACCAATCAGTGTGTGTTTGCGTAGCCTGAAAACTGGAAGGTGATTTGTTTTGTGAAGACAAGGGCACAGTGTAATTGTTTCACTCCATAAGAGATTTTACACAACCATAGGTTTTTTTAGATGTTGAACAACACTTTTGCATGGGATTAGTAATGATCAATTATCCCACAACACCTTTTGAGGTCACATGGGACAAATGTTCCACAGATACACCCTGCTGCTCCTGAGGCTAAAAGATGTCTCACTCTGAAGTCATTGTATTCTTGGAAAGCATCTAAATACATGTCACACTGGTACCTAAAACCATCCTACTAACATCAGCAACAGCACTAGTTTGACAGAGAGCAACATGTTAGCTACCTATTAAACAACATTGTCAGAGTTTAAACGCCTTCCTGGTCCGAGGTCTGGCTGAAGAGCAGGGTGTGTGACTCATAACCCCAACCCTCATGGTCATATCTGGTGCGGCATACGCTTCTAACATATAGTTGGGAAAAAGCGCTGAGGGTTTCAGGCGGGTTCTATGTTGAATGACATTACTAGGCCATACAATGTTGTTTTTAAAGATGAGTTTTTTTTCCTGTGGAAATAGGCAATATTACTCCTCCCGAAATAGGCTGCCAGAACACGCCCCTCACTGATCAAAACAAGCCCCCCAACCAAGGGGACTAGGACCAATGGGGGTACTTGTCGTATCCACAGGGGGTACTTCTGAAGACTCATGAGACCAAAGGCTCAATAACGAAAAGTATTTGAGGGATACTTGGGAAGCTGACCTGCGTACCACCACAGCCTTGGGTGTTTGGGGACTAAATCACAAAAAGAGAAAAAGATACAATACAGAAATAATTGAATTGGCCCAAAAAAATAAATAATATATATATATAATTTGACTGTCTTGCGATTCAATTGCCGCTTACTGCGGCCAATCTATAATGGCCTTTAGGCAGAAGGTGCCATCCCTTGTAACCAAATGTAAAAGCAAATGACTGATGTCAAGAAAGAACATGGATGCACTTTTTACCCAATAGGTTCAAAATGTTCAGTGTATTTAAGTTTGGCCAGATATGTCAGTGTAATTTGGCGATGTATTTTGTACACTAATAACTTAGATCTGCGTATAACCCATCTATTTATCGCACACCATCACAGCTTTACCCTAGTACATTGGTCACCAAACAGTCGATCGCGATCGACAGGTCAATCTTCAAGGCAAATCAAGTAGATCGCAAAGCGTATAACATTTTTAAAAAAAGCAAATGTCAACTGGTTCAATTGTAATCTCTATTACTCCTGTGATTGGCTGTGTGTGTGTTGTTCTATAGGGGGGAAATATAATCAAGCCAATCCGAAGCTAGTTTCAAGCAACGTGCGAAATTGGCTTCCTGTGCAACTCTTTCCATATTCTCCTCAATACTGAATAGTGAAGTGGTCCCAGTGTATTGGGGCAGTTACGCATGATATGAAAATATATGTAAAGATGACATTTTATATGTCTAGTGTTTTTTGCAATGGGGATCTTCGGCTTCAAAAGCTTGGTGACCATTGCCCTAGTAGACGCTTTGACTAGTTTGTTAACCACAATCTTTGGAATGTGCAATAAAAATCTAACCCTAACATTCAAATCACATCACCATGGCTGGTAACTTGCATAATCCCTAAAAATATGTACTAGTACTACATATGCAACTAAGTAGAGAATTTACCTTTTAGTAAAAACAAATCGCTACGCAACAAATAACCGCTAATCTATCACGAGAATGCATAATATAATTATTAAATATATTAGTTCCCAACATTCATTCGAGTGCAGCGACATCCGGGCATTTGAAACATTTTCAAAATGTCTCATTATCCAACTGTAAAATGTTTACATGTACAAAATCCCTACCATTTAGGAAGCGCTAGGGTGTTCAGACATGGCCTTTAACATTACTTCTACATGGACCTTTTTCATCTTTTGTATTCACTTCGTTCCGGGACCCTAACCCTTTTGTAACTAGTTTTGTCCCCAGGAGCCCAACACCACACCAGTTCTCAAAGCCATACCAAACACACATGGACGATCACCAGACTTGCTACCACAGCATGGGTGGGCCACTTTGGTTCTCTTTTATTTGGTCCGGGGTTCCCAAACACAAACACAGACAGACACCAGATTAAAACCATCACTTTTTTCAACCACCGCAGGCAAAACTATCATTTCATCAACAAGGCAAATGTTCCAAAATAAAGTGTTGGTCAATCTTTCCATTGTGACTAGGACACTGAAACTAGAACACCTCACCAAACAGGGCATTGAGGAGCCTTAGCAGACACTGCCATGAGAAATATGTAAATGGATGAATAAGTGGAGGAGGTCCTGGAAGCTGCCATTAAAGTCCCAACTAAGGACAAACAGAAATACATGGGTGTGGTCCAAAACTTTGTCCTCTTACTTCTTGGGGGGGAAGCTGACATTGGAGCCAATTTGTCAGTGTCTGCAAAAAAAACAGAGGCCTCCAGTCTGCTTCTCCTCACACCTCTGTAGCATGGGTGGAGTCATTGTCTCCACCGGGTCTTCCATTATGCCCTGGTGTTTCTTTTATGTGTGAACCGTCAATCTCTTGGCCAACATCAAAGCTGCAGGGGAATTAGAGTAGACGGGTTCTAACACAGAGCACTGAAGCCTGGCAGGGTGCATCCACTATGCCACTAATTAGGCAGCAGCCAACAAATAACCTGTCAATGCACTAAAGCGCTATAGCCATTTCCCACAAACACCTGCATTTCAACCCCTATTACCCAGGCAGGCTGTGGGAGAAAGAACGAGGGGGGGGCGAGAAAGACAGCAACAAAGGAAGAGCTCAAGTGTGACAAAAGGACCACCACAACAGAGGGGCACTAGCTGCCCTTCCTTCCCCAAATAAATGGCCTCCGCTCTGGCTACTAGGCCCAAGGCGATCAACTCCCTGCACTGGTGAAGACATTTAAGCCAATAAAGGCAACCAAGATAAAAAAATCCACAATTCAATTCTGCAGCACCTTATCTAATATAATCCTTATAGGTAGAGACATGGAGCCCACCAATGAAAAAGTAATTGCCAAGTCCTTGTTTTGCCTCCCGATGCCCCATGGCACAGGCCATGAATGTAGGCTAATGAGTCGTCTAGCATGAATAAACACCGTGCTAAGCTTCAACACCGTTGGATTGAAAGGATCCCCTAATGAGCTATGAATACTGGCTTGCTTTATTTCATTACTTCAATTCAGAACTTGTCACAGACATCATATCTGTAAGCAGGTTTATATGAACTGAATGCTAGCAACCCGTGCAGTCGTAACAATCATGATTTAGGCTAATCTAGCCTCTGTGTGTTCATAGGAAATATCCTGATGAGAAACAATGTAGGTCGGATCTATCTTAAGGGCCATTGGTGACAGACTAAAACCTTAGTTTGGAGAAATTCCACCAGATTTCACAACTTTACTCCCCTCCCAAATCTATAACGCCTATTTTACAATGATCGCCTTTTTTCATTGCGGCCTTTCCACAGCAGGTTAGGGTAAGCAACTCAGGTAGTTAGCGGATTGGTGGCTCAAACAAAGTTTTTTTTTGCCGGTACACATGTTGTGTAAGTGAATAGATTCCCCAGTCAACAACCCTGATTAAGCTTGCATTACCCCACCCTACCACAAGGGGTTATTGGTACACAGCCAAACAATACAGCCCTGTCTGACATCCATCGGTCCACCCTGGGCCAATTAGAGACAATTTTGTGATGCCGTCACTCTACTTGAGTCCCGGAGCATTTAGTTTTTTCCCCATAAAATCTTACTACCGACTAGCATAAATCTAGTATGTTCTAAGGAAGCCGAACCAGGTCAATGCATTACATTTTAAGTCAGTCTTACTTGCAAACAAACAATACCGAAAAAAGACTTAATAGCAACACTTACCTAAAAAATTGCCCACGTCTAAGAGATACATATGGCTACTTACTAAAGGGTTAGGGTATATTAATTATGATGCAGGAAAATTGCAGCTTTATAAATTGTACATCAACCTCTTAATATCTTTCGACAAGCCCAAAAAGCCCTAATGGAAAATATTTGAAAACAGAAATCAGAAACGTGTGCCCAATTACAACACGGGCCTTCATACAGAGCCCATCAACACATTCATTGACAGAAAACAAGATATGCCAGCAGCTGCCTCGTGTATGGTACTCTGTAAAATCACAAAACATAAAATACATGATGGTTTAAACCAGGCCATATAGAACTTATAATAATGGGGACAGTTGTTCCAAAATATAATAGCCCACTCATTACACAAGATAACGATTCATCAATGGGCTATAGATTCATATGGTGTGAAGCAGCAACATTTCCCATTAGGTTTGAAAAACTTTCTCCACCCCTATTTTGCTACTTGAGCTCAAGTGCAGCGGTCCTCTGGCTTGGCATGCAACGGCAGTGTGGGTCACCCCAAGGCCTGTTCAGCTGCCAGAGCCCTTTGTGTACAAAGATGTTAATTGGTCCTAATCCGCCACTAGAAGCTGTTTTGGTAGCCTGACCTCGCAACCTGAAGGACACCTTGGTGTGAAATACTAAAGGGGCCATTCAAGTACCAGAGAAAAGAGGCACAGAGCATTCCAACACAATTCAATTTCCCAGCTGAAAGAGGGGGCTCTGGGGGGCACTGGGACAGCGATGGGGAGCATCATCATTCAGATGCTGAATAAATGGTACAAAGCGGTGGTAACAGTGATGTGTGGCTCACAATCACACATTTTACCCGACAACAAGCACGCTCAGAGGGCATCTCACAGGCTGCCAGGATGCTAATTGGACCAAGCCTGAAACCAGGGAACCTCCTCATAGGGTCATTCCTCACTAAAATAAAACAACAAAAGACCGTGATTTCAGTGGATTTTCACAAAACGTAATCCACAGAAGGGTCCTTGTTGATTTTAAATTTGCATCTTAAACCTGCCCAGAAGTAGTCTTTGTAATTATCTTTTTTACATAATCACCGCCTAATAAAAAAACTATGTTTATTTGATAAAAATTATTTGACTACATTATTTTTAAATAATTGTTTTAATTTCGTATGGCCTTTTATATGCTCAGTCTGAGGATGTAGGGACCGTGAACAAATATAATGATGTACATAGCCCAGATTGGCTCAAAGGCCAGTTTAGAGCCCACCCATTACCTTTCGCAAATGAACAGGCATTGGTCAGTTATAATCAGATAAAACTACAAAGAAGGAAAAAAGTTAGATCCCCCCTGAAACAGGCTGAAAAAAGTCTGACTTCACTTGACCTTTCAGCTTTTATCTGTACATGTTAGAATGCAGTAATATGTCATATGAATAGAATTAAATCTTTTTTTTTTTTTTTTAATGCTTAGAGGAGCCTAAAACAGACTACGACAAATTTAAACTACTCAGAGGACATCTTCCACAGTCTGAATGTATGGCGAAAATATACATCAGTAAACAAATACGACTTAAAACACATTAATTTGTGCCTTGCAGTAGTTGGGAATCACTGCTTCTTTTCGCTAAGTTAAGTAACTGTGGAGATCTGTAACTAGCATAATTTTTACATCTTAACAAATAGGTCCGGTTTCACGGATTAAGCCAAGCACAGGACAAAAAACATTATTGTTGAAAACACAGTTGAGCTTGTTTCCGAATTCCTTAAACTTTCTTAAACTGTGTCTGTGAAACCAGAAGTCCTCAGATTCAAATATGGGAACAGACAGATAATTTCCAAGTGTGATTCATGAAACTGTCACACCAGGGAGAAATGAGCGTAATGATATATAAATCAGATAAAGCCGTGGACGAGAGAACCCACGGCACCTGTCCTTATTTAAATATGGCACACCTGTAATTTATACGGCTGAGGCGATCATCAACCTATAAATTGACAGATTTTAGCATTAATTATAGCCTGGCTAATTAAAACCATGTCATCCTCCATGACAAAAGCACAGTTAAGGTACTCTTCAATGTCTCAGCCCAGAGCTGAAGTACTTCAGAGGAGCAAGCACTGTCATCACTAAGAGTAACTGTTCCACCAAGAACCACTGCTTTATTTATCCTCTCACTAGTCAAGACCTGTTAGCTAATCAAGATGATAGCCACTGAAACTTATAAAGACCATTTAGGATATCCAAGTGTGTCGACATCAGTGCTAACATAAGTAATTCGTATATTGAGTAGTTGCAGAATTTATTGGCTTTTTCTACACACAAGACATGAAAAGCCTAACGAATAAAGTAAAAAAACTACAACTAGGCAAATCCCCCTCACACAGGTACAGTCTGGTTCACCTACTTAGGACTGGATGTGGAGAATGAAATTAATATTATAAATAAAAGAAAGTCATCATTAGTATAGCATTTTCTTTATAATATCCATCTCAAACAGTTTGCTGAGGTCCTAACCAACAAGTTTGACACGCAAAGGGAAAGAGAACAAACCGAGGAGTCACAATCAAAACACAGCGGCATCTCTAAAAACCCACATGGGTGTTCGAAAGATAGGGAATGAGAGTGGAGTAAACCAATCCTGGAGATCACAATTCTAAGTATGAATAGCCTCAATAAGAGGGAGAAAACTGAAGGTGTTGCTCTCCCAAAGGCTTTAATTCCAATCTAAGCACTGTGGCAATAGATCCTAGGAAGCATAGGTCCTAGCAAGGGTAAAAGACTCCTGAACTAATTAGGTGACACTTGGCACAAACAATAAACAGGTAGACACAATCGAAACATCTCCAGATCAGGTGAAACCATGAACGGTTATAGTGACAAACAAATACAAGTTGTTAGGATTGACATGATAGGATTCCAGTTTGAACTCCTCTTGCTAATTAACACCAACCCGTGTAGCTTTCTGCCATTGCTGACAGGTTGAGTGGTCATAGTGCTAAATGTTTTAAATAAATGGCAATCCATAATTGGACCGAGTTGGGTGAGCTTTGTTGCATTAATATTAAACCTCTGTGTTCTACTTGTCTGTGTCTTGCATGTTACATTTGCAGCCAAATAAACTTCCCTAAAGACAGCCTTTCAAGCTTATGTCCGCAATTCCTTACTTTAAGTTACAGCAGATATGTTTGTTTTAAGTATATTGAGTCCAAGATTACAAAAGTTTGATTGTTTCTGCAGTACAGTGAGCTGCAGTAAAACAAAATATAAAATCCTTTATCTATTCACAGATTCTTCAGGCTTTATAGTGTGAGGGAAAGATGGGAAAAGCTGGTTCAGCTGCTACACAGTTTTTCATGCTTTCCCTCTAATCAGGAACTGATTTAAACCTGGGACCCCTGTTGAGTATCATTCATTGGGTTGAAAATAGCAGTCCACCAGACCTCATAGGGTAAGACTAGAATGCCAATGCTATATGAGGAGCAGTTTATTACGTCAACATTAACAGACCAATGAGAAAGTATAGACTGGGCCAAGCTGACCACCAGGTACAGGTGGTCACACTGAACAACATACACTATGAAATGGATTTTTAGGGAATCAAAAGTTTTGACTGGTACCGTACATGAGTTTGACCAAATTTGAATACATGGCCTAGATTAATTGTTTAACGATTAAATAGGTGTTTTAGACTGGCGGTTAATAAGCCATATCTACCAATGCAGCACAAAAATAAAATAAAAAATTAAAATACTATTAGAGGGACAAGAGCCAAGACTGACCTTGCCTAACTGAATTAAAGCAACATACAGTGCAGAGAAAATATTACTGGCTTGAAAAACATGTAAGATCATAAATTCAAATAAATTAATAGAAATACTGTATAGCCCATGGTACAAGGGCAGATTGATAGTGATGGTGTGGGGGGATAAAAAATCCATTAAGATTTTTTTTTTCTTTCAGATAATATACCTTGTTATACGTCTTGTTTTGAAAATATACTTTTTTTGTGCAAGTTGAATGTACCTGTACAATACCTCCCGTCATGGCTGGTCCCATACCTTCACATAAAAAAAAAAAGAGCCAACCTGCTTTGAGCAATTACTTTATCGAGCAAAACATGTCTTTCATCCCTCTGTAGTAGACATGTTAAAGGTGCACTCGGGTCACACAAACACCCCATTAAAACTCACCTTGTCTAAACGGTCTCACAAATACCACCACTAATCACAATGCTGTTCAAATCAAAGTTAGGGGGTATAACAGGTCGTTTGGTTAGGGAACTGTAAGGCTTCAATGTTTCCTCTGCAATTACTTCATCATGCCTCTCCCCCATAGCAAAATCATTGCCTAGCTAACAATTTGTTATTCAGATTAAACTAGTTTGCTTGGTAAACATTCAACAATGTATCTTGTCTCTTAAAAAAAAAATGCACAAGAATGTTGGCAGAATGGGCTTTTAATAAGTGTTTACTAAATTAAATGAACATGCGCTGCTCATAAAAAAAAGAAGACAAATCACTAAATAACTGTATCCCAGGATTTCAGGCCGGCCATATCAGCCCCTTGTCCCTGCTAAGGGAGAGCACGTTGCCATTGGCGGTCCAGGGAAAGCACTAGCAGACGCCAAAACATTCTGGAGGCAACAAGTAAGGCCGGCTCCACCCTTACCTCCCGCCAGATTCAATCATGTGGACTAAAAAGAGGGTCTGGAGCTACCGAAAGATAAGCACGGAACGAACCAGACTAACATCAAGTATGTGTTGGATCCCAAAAGGACTTTAGCTGTGAAGGCGCATAGCCTGAGGAACTGCCTGACGGGCCGAAGAAGAGACCCCGGTGAACTGAGTCTCAACGTATTTGGTTTTCCTTTTTCTTGATTTCATACCTTGTGTTGTTGTTAACAAACCCTGTCAGGCCTCCCATTCCCAGTCCATCTCGGATTCCTGTGCCGTGTACTCACGCGACTCAAGTTTCATAATATCTGTAAATTACTGAAATCTTTTTTTCTAGTCTTGGAGGAAGTGATTAATGTAGCAACGAAAGGGGATTTCTCGACTTAGAAAATAAGCTGGTCTCTCACTTCTTCAAATGGCTAGGAAGGCATGTGAAAGAGATGTCCCATGTCATTTGGATTGATCTCACATTCTTAGACAACATTTACATTTACATATGACAAAAAAAATGCCAGCAGAAACATTATTTCTCTGTCAGTAACTCAATTACTAAAAAAGAAAAATCTAAAAATGTTCAATAAATAAAATTAGGTTGAGTTTTTTTTATAGAAATACGCATAGCAATATTAAATTCATTGTGACATCTGAAGCATTTGTTTATCATTAGCCTACTACATTCATTAACATGAATTGCTTCTTTACAAAAACGACCTTGCTCTGTGTCTTTTTATAACAATTTCTATGTGCTACTAAAACAATAGGAAGCGGTCTACTGGGTTAATGGCTTTTGTTGCAACTGACATGAGAGACAAAGGACATCAATACAAAGTCAAAGAATGACTGCACAACTCTATGCACAAGTTCTCCTCCATTTCCAAGAACAGTTAGATGTCTATCGATTAACCGAAGTACTTAAAAGCAGTGGTAAACCGTGATCTTATAGTCCGTTACATTTATTTAACTATAGTACCACAGAAATGATCTGAACCAAGTCTCTGAAGGTACAGTTATGTCTCACCCACCAAGCTCCCTCAATAAAACTGGGCCCATGGCAGGTACAGAATGTTCCAGCAAGCTAACATCTATCATAGAATGCACTGAACATTCCATCTTAAGATGAGTGAAAAAGGGTTGTCACCACTTTCATACCAGTTTCAACCAATAAACAAACATAACAAAAATGCAATCAGGGCATGAACTGTTTTCTAAAGATTGCTTTAGGTTATCATTCATGCGTTAAAATTGCCCAGACAATCAGCATTCTGAATGGCCGCAGTTCACCATGACGTTGGATGAGAATGAAAAAATTGTGCAATCTGGCATGCCAACATAAGAGACATTTGAAAAGTAGGATGGGGGTGCGGATGGGGTTATTACGCAAAGCAGCATCTTCGCCTTACCTTTCAGAAGGACCCGGGCTCCATTAAGTCATTTTTTCCCCCCATTTGCTATGAGGCTTTTAGTCCATTCATTCCTCTGACACTCTTAAAGCCACAAACAAGGGGTGCCACAGCCCACGTAGACCACTGTAGGTTTGGGGGTTTGAGGGTCACTGTTCAGTATAGTTCCAGTCCGGCACAAAAACGGATTTACTTAAGATATGTTTTTTGGGAGGGAAAAAGATCCAACAGTAATCACGTAATTATATAATATTTACGTGCAAACATGGCATAAACAGCGCTTTACAATCTTATACTACAGGTACTACCAGTTTGCCGAAATAGCTAGGAGAAACATATGTTTCTCTTTCCCTGTTGCTCCGTGGTACATAAAAATAGGCTTTTACTGGAAATGGTAAATCAGAAGAAGACATGTGGAGACACTAAGATGAACGGTGGAGGTGGTTCTGAACCTTGTCTATGGCTGCATATGAGCATGGAGTGTTACCACTGGACCACGTCTCCACACAGATGAACAGGTTGGACCCCTAACATAATATTACTTTAGCATGTAAGCTAACTAGCAATAAGCAAGTGTCTCCGAGTGAATGTGAATATATTTGGAGTAGGATCGTAGTCATAGCAATACCAGAGTCAGGAAAATGAATGGTACCCTTTAGACAAAACATTCTGTCAAAAGATCGTTAAATATATTATAGGTTATTCACTCAAGATGATTAGGTACAGGCCTTCACAACACAAAGCTGGCTGAAGCCTATACCAAGGCCTAGCGGCTGTTAGCATTTCCTTTAAACAGAGTCTGCTGTTCATTGCGCCATACTCAATTTCCTCCTTCAGGGAACCGCAGTAACATACAATTTTGGAAATAGTTAGCTTCTTGTCTACTGGAAGCATAGGAACCATTAAGGGACCCCCAGACTAGCGTCAAATCAGAATACAGGAATACACTGTGGGGCAGAGGACGGGAAGGGAGATAATCCCCAGGAGGGGAAGAGGAAGTCTTTGTTGGCTTGTCCTACCCATGGTTGTAGGCTAAACTGACAACAGCCAGAGCACTCATTCGCCTTGGAAGGTGTTATTTTATAGTGAGTTCAAGCGTGCTCCTTCAGGGAACAAGGGTTATAGACAAGCTAAAGATTTAATTAACAAGGGCATGTAGGTCTGTATGCTTTTCAGCAGGACACTTGAACAAAACATGAGGAAAAACCAGTGATGACTGATGCTAATTTAACATTCAGTTTATAGCTAGCCGTTTGAAGAGCACATAAATATAAATTGTAAGGTTATTGTTTATGCCAGCTAAATGTACTGACATTTAAGGTTTGCCAGTGCCAAATTATGTAAACTCCCACAAAAGCCCTGTTCACTCAGCAACATGTTTATGAGAACTAAACATGCGCAAACTACTAAATCCTATATAAAATGAAAGAAGCAAATGTAAGAGGCAATTAAGTGATACACTATTACTATCCAGTCCGTTAAGTGTCTGAAGCATAATGCCAACATTGTGAACTCATTTTATGGAAAATGTATTTTTCTAATGAACATTTATTTCAGTACTTTGATTAGTCCTTCAGAGTTCCTGTTATTCTCTTCATCTAATGCACTATGAATGACAATAGCAATGTCTTTCATGGTCAATGGCGTTCCCTTTTCTTTATTCAGGCACATTGTAATGAATGGAATGTGGGCTGAGCAAGGCTCCTAGTCTCCATCTGTGTGTGGAAGACCAGGCCTTGGGCCCTGCGGAACCACTATAAGCCCCTTGTTGAAGGAACGTCTCAATCACCACAGGGGGACGGTAAGATATTAATATGGCAACTGACAATTCATACCCTGGTGAATCGCCTGAGGTTGTAATGCAGTTTCAGAAAACTATGATAAACACAATGAAATGAAGCGAGAAGAAACGTACTATATTTTTTCCAATATTTGGTCAGCGAAAGAAAAAGAAACAATAGAATAATTGAGCAAAAAAGGTATGTTTGAATAAAGTAGCCATACATTTACAGTATGTTATCTACCTAACTTATCCATAAAAGCGTTAGATGATTATCTACCCTTACCACACAGAAAACTGTAAGTGATTATACAGCCTACTACCTGTATTTCTCTGTATAAACAGACCTATACATCAAACAGGAGCACAGATTCCACTTTGATACAAGCGTAGAGTTTATTATGGTTAACAATGCATTCAAATAATCTTGTGTTTCAATGCTGAAACATTTATGAGTTTATTAAAACACTCCTCATATTACAGAGCAAGTGGTTAAGCCTTCATATTACACCCATGTTTGCCCGGTAGATTTAGGTTAATGTTATTTAATTATACACTAATTATACATTTGTGAAAAATTAAAACATCAAAGTTATTTATTGTTGCAGTCAATTTACCCAAACTGCAGTTTGCTCCGTAACATGTTGGGAACCAATGTTAACAGATATTTTTGAACAGGGTACCAGATAGGACGTTTACTATTTGCAGTGCAGTAGACAAAGTAACTGATAAACAAAATGTTAACATGTATATAGCAAGGATGGCAAAAGAGGAAATGCATGGATGAAAAATGAATGAACACATGACATCACAGACAGTCTCGTGTTTACGTCACGAGTCAGATGATCAAGCAATCTGTCCTACTAGAATATGTTCATTCTAGCAACTATTTCAAAATCTTACAATCATTAAAATGTTTATCATATGAAGGAAAGGCGAAAGATGCAGAAAATAAGAGGAGACGATTTTGTTTTAGTCCCTACCGTTATCCCTATCGATTATTCATTTTCATTCGGTCATGAGCTGTCAGCTGACTGGACTAGCGTAGCTGTCTTAGGTTGACAGTTAGCATTACCGATGGAAGACTGACCAAGAGAGTAACAGTAGCTAAATAGTCACAATCACAACCAAACCGTTTTGTAATAACATTAATATCAAATAGTTAATAATATAAAGTACTACAGTACAGAATATTATTTAGAACATTTTTGCAAGACGGTTCTGCATAGGCTAACTATAGCTTTGACGTTGGGCCGCCTTATTGATACTTTGCTTAGGCGTGTCGGCTGCACTTACAGTCTGGAACGTTCTATGTTAATGTAAATTGCATTAAAAAAAAATCCGATACCGTGCATTGGCATTTGTGTTCTAGCAAACAGGTCAGAGCTAGGTTAACTAGCTAGCAAGCTAGGGAGAATCAGCGGTTAACCTTCTGCTTGCTAGTAGTAGTAGGTACGTACTTAGCCTTGGTTGTGAGATGTAGTTTCTGGTCACAGCCTGTGTGTGTGTCCTTGCCGCAGCTGGGCCATTCATGTCCACTGTCCTGTTTCCAACTAATGTTGCCATGATTAAATAAAAGAAACACGCTACTTGAGCTACAGTACTGAGTCGACGTGCAGTTAGCTGATCGTATTAAATGACAGAGTCATATGACACTGGAAGCCGGATGTCTGAGTATACAGGAAGTCACGACAGAATGCGCGTTCACATTCTATTTATCAGTTGGGGGCGCGCGCCTCAGTGTATACGCATTAGATATGCTTAGCGTATGGGCAGGGCAGTGACGTCACTAGAGATTAATGGATAAAGGGTTTAGGGGGGTCTAGGCAAACACCCCCAGGATTTTTTAAGTCCCCAAAAGTTCTGTATGTATTTTTACAGGCTATTTTTGGTAAATGTTGGCTAAATGTACGCCTGATTCTTTTTTTTGTTTTGTTTCATCTGATTTATCTAAATTCTATCCAAATAACGAATGCTGTCCCCATCAATTAAACTCCAACACAAGGCACAAACATGGCTGCTCTATGTAGTAAAAATACTTTTTGGATTGTATTTCTGTTAATAAATGTCTATTTGCCCACATAGTTTTTCTGCAATAATGTAATGGCTTTGGTGCGTTTACAACACTATACGGAATCTGACTACCGGCAGACTATGTGGTCATGCGGGTACATTCCTGACATCAATGCATCTAATTGAACTTTATGACCACAGTTCAATTCCCCTTTCTGACTTATATACTCATACTTTTATAGCCGTCACAACTACAATACTCCAAAAAATTAAGGGAACACTTAAATTTCACATACTTTTTCGATGAACAAAATATATTAAAGATCAAAATCTTGTACATTGTGTAATATGTTGATAACAGAATTACGTAACAACAGTCAATGAAACCAAGATCACCAACCGATTTAGGGCTAAATTCAAACTAATCAAAGATAGCTATTGAAGTAAAGTAAATTTCATCGCGGCAATTCATAATATGAGTCAGTAGTGTGTATGGCTCCCATGTGCCTATCTGCACTCCTAACAATGTCTGGGCTTCCTCCTGGTGAGATGGCAAATTGTGTCCTGATGGATCTCCTCCTAGACCTGGGTTAGGGTCTGTAGCGCTACTTGGTGGCGTCAGATGCATGGATACAGAACGTCTCAGAGGTTGGATTCAGGTCAGGGCACATGAGGCCAGTCAATGTCCTGCACCAGGGCCCACTGTACCAGCGTAAATCTGACGATGGATTCATAACATCAGGGTGCCAGTGGCTAGGCCGTGGAATGCACCAAGGATATGTCTCCCCAGACCATCACTGACCCACAACCAAACTGGTCGTGCTAGATGTTGTAGCAACATCCCCAGAGCAAGGGCACACGTTCTAAAAACATTTCATGTCTAACAAAATTATAGCCAAAGATGTGTGTAACTAACCCAAGACAACTGTACCTGTTTGTCAGAAAAAAGGATTGTTTATATCTGTGGACCGGCTGGTAGATGACTGACCATCCTTTGTTTTCCAATTGATTAATTCTATGACTTTGCTACCCTAAAATATTGAATTGTTGTTAGATAGCAATAGCAGTTTATTGTTAAAGATGTATTTCAAGATTTTGGGTATTGGTATTAAAAGTGGCGCTGTTGAAAAACAGGTCCCTGAACTGCCCTTTGTCATCACCATCGCTAACTGAAGTACGTTGATGGTTCTACAGATTATGCACTAATTTAAACATATAACAAATCCAGCCACAAAAAGAACCCACAAAAATCAGTTACATAACCTATTATTAATCCTTACTGAAATGCATAGGAATTTGAATCGAAATGTTCTGAAAATGTCAGAGAAGATCATACATGTCTTAAAAACAATTTGCTTAACATTATACCGTTCTCTTTCATTGCTTTGGTGCCATTCTCAAATAACCTTTTACATTTATATTAATCTCTACTCTGTAGTTTAAATACAACTCTGTTACTATTATCTAACTTATTTTTACTAATTATTCTGTACAACATTTGTTACCCCAATGCATTTGAAACTGGTTTGTCTATTGCATATTTTCATAAACATATGAATACATTTGGTTGGTACAGTAGAAAGACCTATATACATAAAAACATTTGGGATGTAGTAAAATAAAATTAGGGATGTAATATATTCTACAAAACACAGCTAATTACCTGGATACAATCCTTAACCTTGACAATACGCCACAAACATAGAGATGTCTTATTGATATTGTTAACCAGGTTAGGAATTCAATTACAAAAGTAAAACATGTTTTACCATATCAGTATTACACGGCCCCTTAACATGATTTTTAACACATAATCATTCAGAGTTCAAACCATCCAGATAATAAATCTGTAAAGTATACTGTTATAATCGTGAGTTATAAAAAAAAATATGATTTTGACTACATCGAAGATGTACTGCATTCAACAAATTTATCCTGTAAACACTTATCCAAAAAAGTTGCTTGCATATTTTTGATGCTTCACTTAAATTGCCTGGGTAACAGACGTTTCTATCCAAAGTTTTAACACAGAGACCACACATTCTGTTATCTAAACCCACAACAGAGCCACATGGCACCAGCACAATAAAAATAGCAAATATAGAATATCTTTGAAATAAATTAGAAGTATTTTGTTAGTGTACAAAAATGCTATTTTCAATCAGATATTTAATGTATACTGAAAAAGCAAATAGAAAACAAATATTATTAGCTTATTAGCATAAACACATTGATTTAATAAAGTCAAAAAAAGTATCCTATACATTCTATGGTTAATAATCTATTTTAACATCCAGTTAAAGCCGGTTCACAAATGACAATGTAAAATAACACAATTCCAACAAAGGTACTGTGGACCTTTCTCCCAGGAACAGTTTCAGGACATTTAGGTAATGGCATAACAGCTCACTGTAAACCACACAAAAACTAAAACCAGATACCTTTGGCTTATTCTTACTCCATGCTGCTCTTCAAGCCTGTCAGGTCCTATAGATTTTAGTCCATTTGTGTAGTGTTAGGTATACTTCGCAGTGTTGGAGAGTTCAAAATATCTAGTCTTGCTACAGAGAAAATAGAGAAACATTGTAAGCCCCTGCCTCTGGTGCATTTGTACGGATCCAGCATGGGTTTAAATTCAGCCTACTGCTATTTTAGCACAAGCTCTCTCTCCCTTTCCCCCATTGTCTTTATATAATAGAGCATAAATACCTAAAATATATAAATATATTTTCCCTCTTCAATAGAGCATTTTGATGGGAAAATGTATTGACAGAGACCCATTGATAATAGACAAACTAAATTAAGTGAGCAACTCTTATTATTAGTTTCCTTGTTCCGGAACAGTCCGACCAAAAGTGCATGGGTGGTGTCCCAAGTAAAATTAAATTGTTCTCACTTCATCAATGACCACTGGTCTCCCTAGTTTATAGCTTTCTGATACAGCTATAGAGATGCTCTTCACCTTGTATGTTTTGGACAAAGTTGGACTGATCAATCACCATCATTCTACAAAAGCTATGCATCATCAAGATAGGTCTAGAGCATGGCTCATCTGTCAAATTCTACAAGTCACAGTTTGTCTCATCCGGCTTTGTTTTTAGAGTTATGGCTCTAAAGACATTATTAAATTCTTGAAATTCAGGAATGGAAACTTTGACACTGTCACTTCTATCATATATAGTTTCCCAGGTATGTTTTTGCACAAATACCAACACACATTAAATCATATGTCCCCCCTGTCGAATATTGATACCTAGATAATCTGTTTTCTGTAATCTTAGTATGCATTTGCAAGCCTATTGATGAGACAGAGCGAAGAACTTTTAAACCCCTCGGTTCCTAAGAATTCACGAAGTATTCTGGTTACCTAGCATGCAGCCTCCTCTAGAGCACTGAGGCCATAGCATATGATTTAATGTGTGTTGGTATTTGTGCAAAAACATACTTGGGAAACTATATACGATAGAAGTG
The DNA here is from genome assembly GCA_016801125.1 of Novumbra hubbsi. Classification (NCBI taxonomy): domain Eukaryota; kingdom Metazoa; phylum Chordata; class Actinopteri; order Esociformes; family Umbridae; genus Novumbra; species Novumbra hubbsi. The sequence continues at coordinate 21,184 of JACXGK010007995.1, forward strand.
ACAGTGTCAAAGTTTCCATTCCTGAATTTCAAGAATTTAATAATGACTATTAACTTATTTCCATGCCTTTTGGACAAAGGTGAACATTTTCTACGAACACACGCCTACTTGACAAATTGTGTATTTCAAAATCATATGATTGTCCTTCGCCATTCTTACTGAAAATGTATTTCAGGGACCTAGAGATGGACAATGTTCAAGAATGTGTATTTTTGTAACTACACTAGTTCTTGTATATTAAGGCCCTATGGTTTTAATGTTCCTTAAAAGCAGGTCATGGGGTGCTAAAGCCATGTTCAGTGTCTATTGTGCTTTGACATTCTGTATTTTCAGCTATGCTACTAGAAGATTATGAGAAAACAGCTACATGCATTGATGACTGTAATCTCAAGACTGTAACTCATGACTTCTAAATTTACAATTTAGTTGGTAATTTCAAAACAAAAGGACATTTTCCGAAACCTTACATTATATTCCACACAGCCTGTCTCACTGGAAGCCACACGTCCAGCATAATAGGTTGGAAACGAATGTGAAGGTTTTAAACTGCTACCCCCTACCTAATCGACAAGCACGCACACATCAGCACTACAAATTGAAGTGGTTAAACTCAGCAGTGTTGGAGCTGACGACACATCCCATTCCCATAGTCCCTGGAGAGCCTATCCAAACGTTTCAGACTTCATGCAAAAAATAGCAAGGGAATGCTACTGAAGGACTTCCCGCCCACAGGAGCATAGCCCTCGTATTAAAAATACCCCTTTTTTTAGAGTATGTTACAATGAGATCAAAATATATGATTTCACGCAAACACTGTGTTACAAAGCTTGCTGGAATATTCATAGCTGAGGGCGTAGTGCTGCCCTTTTCAATGGGTCATTGGATTACTTTAAAGATAAGACCACAGTACATTTTGTTACTTTATATAACATTTCATGTTAATTGATATGTTGGATCCTCAAAATATTAGTGTTAGTTGATTTAATAACTAATGTCTTTTTTTACCAGGCTTTTAGTGGCTTCATTAGTGTTATAGAAAGCTGAAGTCCAAATACATTTCTTTTGTTTAACTTATCATTTCAGGATGGATGGGTAAATGTTGTTGTATGTTAACTATGAAATTCCAAGTTTATAAGTGAGTGATTTTCATAAGGGCTCTCATATTGGCAAACTCTAATTAATATCTATATTTTTAGGGTGATTGCGATAGTGCCAGCACAGTACCAAGCTAAAGCTTAGCAATTCCACATTCAATGCACACATTATATAGTTGTTTTGGTAACTGACACATGAAATTAAAAACATTATATTCCATATTATTTTGACATATAAAGGCCCAAACAATGATCCATAGGTAGATAGGTTAGCTTGCTAGCTACCTCTTCTGAAGTGAACAACTTGGCAAGCTTCATAATCAGATACATGTCTAAAACTGATTGAAAACCATTCTGTCCTCATTAGTGAAAATGCTAGCTAGTTCCCTTTCACAGTGTTTTTATTGTGATGCTTTTTACATATAAATGCCAAAGATAAAAACATGTTTTGTTATTATTGCTTTTAAATCAATGACACCATGTTGCAGTGAGTATGATTCTAGCGCATATCCACAAGGCCCAGTAAGCGCATGAAAGCTCATATAGTGTGCCACAATATCATATTGTGTGAGGGGTTTTGCTTGTCACTTCATATGATCCATTCGTCACACCATATGATCTGAAGTGTATTTTCCTTCACACAGAATAATTATTAATTTGAGCCAACAATTTATTCTAATCTGAGTGCTATTATTTTACATTAGCACCCTTCGAAGAAGACTGTACCTACACGATTTTTCATAATTACTACTAACATTACCTTGTTTAAATGACTGATTTACTTAGGGGCAGTTATGAGAAATCAATAATTACCAGTAGTTAATATTTAACAGACTTATGACAATTACTTGTGATACTATTCTTTATTAGTGTGTTCTCACTAGAAATATGGTTCTTCACTAGTCCTGTGTCCAAGTGCTTGTGTGATTACCAAGTGCTGTACAATGTTATTGGCCCAATGTTTCAGACCTTTGTCTGATTGTTCTTAAACAGTTTTTGTTTGAATGTTAAATGCATATAATACATGACTTTGCATTGACAAATACTATTATAGTGTGGTTCATACTATGGTGTGACACTATGTCATTTGGTGTGACATTTAGAACACATCTCAATAGAGATGTAAAATAGGAATAGAAAAATAATACAAAATGTAGAACATATAAACAAAGGACTTGTCACGGTGTTGTAGTTTGGCGGAACCATTCGCAGACATTTTTAAATGAAAATGGGTTTAATCCTTAACAACAAGACAAATACAAACTAACACGAACTGTACACGTAAAATGAAAGGACTAACTAACATAAAACGATATACAAATAACGTGTAGAGTATCCACTTGAAAATGAACTAAACAGAGACAAACCGTGAGC
>JACXGK010007996.1:0-23520 GCA_016801125.1 Novumbra hubbsi
AGCACATCTACTGTATACCTGGTACTCCAGCACATCTACTGTCTACCTGGAAAACCAGTACATCTACTGTATACCTGGAAGACCAGCACATCTACTCTATACCTGGTACTCCAGTACATCTACAGTATACCTGGTACTCCAGCACATCTACTGTATACCTGGTACCCCAGCACATTTACTGTATACCTGGTACTCCAGCACATCTACTGTATACCTTACCATCCACTGCCCGTGTTCTGGTCATGTCTGTTTTATTTGGTCTGAGTTAAGCAAACCTAAAACGCCTGTGGGCTTCACACCCTTACCTCCTGTCATTGGTCTGTGCTTCCATTCACTAAATAAACACACTTAACCCACATAAGGCCTAGCATTACTCTGGCACTGTTATTGTTTGTGTGTGTGTGTGTGTGTGTGTGCGTCAATCTTTAAAATAAAGACTCCAAGGACCTGACACTGGCCATCTGCCCTTACCTGTCAAGAGAGGATTGTGATGGGGGGCACATATACACACAGACAAACAACCAATAATCTGATAAAACACACCACAAATACACCACAATCCATCAGGCTCACTCATTGACTCAATAAAAGACAGACAGGCTAACAGAAGCCTATGTCAATAAACAGTGGTAGGCATCTTCGTAGAGAAATAACAAGAAGCAGGCTTGGTATTTGTACGGACGCCGCAGGGCCGTGATTGTGAATTGGACGTCATAAACGTGCCAACAAATACTAAATAATAAAAAACTAAACTAATAGCAGTGGTATTGTTGGACTGTCTGTCCCTCTATAACTGTGTCTGTCTGTCTCTCTCTGACTGTATCTGCCTGTCTCTCGCTGACTGTATCTGTCTGTCTCTCCGTGACTGTGTCTCTGGCTGTCTCTCTGTGAATGTCCCTCTGTCTGTCTCTCTGTGACTGTGTCTGTCTGTCTCTCTGTGACTGTCCCTCTGTCTGTCTCTCTGTGACTGTGTCTGTCTTTCTCTCTGTGATTGTCCCTCTGTCTGTCTCTCTGTGACTGTGTCTGTCTGTCTCTCTGTGACTGTCCCTCTGTCTGTCTCTCTGTGACTGTGTCTGTCTGTCTCTCTGTGATTGTCCCTCTGTCTGTCTCTCTGTGACTGTGTCTGTCTGTCTCTCTGTGGGCCGTGATCCTGGCTGTTTCTGATGTTGTCTATCTTCCTGAGGCTTTTTAGAGATCGAATTCAGCAGCTCCCTTAACACGACACCAGAGACATTCCTGGCTCTTTGTTCTGATCCAAGAAGAGACACACATGTGAGCACACACACATGCACACACACAGACACACACAAGCCCGCAAATAGCACTTCCAGAGATAAGACCAGTGCCTGCCACATGATTAAGATTATTCACAATAAAGAGGCTTTATCTCTCTCCATCTCTCCTTCCTCGCTCTTTCTACCTCTTTCTCATAGGTCTGTGAGCAGGATTTGTGGCAAGCTGAAGAAAGCGGTGGCACAAGGGGACCCACAGTATACTCGCTCCACCGAGCTGACGCGGCGACTGTGCGGCCATTTTGGATCCACAGGAGCGCGCGGGGAATACAGCAACGGACCCACCTGTACTCCAGGGAGAAGCGGGTGAGCTCGGTTCCATTGTGGATCCATTTGAACTCCAGGGGCCAGCTGCCCTCCGCCATGCACGTCAGGACCAGCCGGTTCCGCTCCAGGTGCAGCTGGCTCCGCACCGGCTCCGTCTTGAAGTAGGGCGGCACGTCATCTGGAGAGAGAGAGACAGACATCACACATGGTGGTTACCGAGAGGCTCACCTAACATGTCCCCAGGCTACATATGGAGACATGCCCGCGATGTCAATTGGAAGACGTAACGCATAACAAGTGGCCGCAGTACATTGATAGCGATGGCTTTCCGGAGCAAAAGCTGGTCCAAAAACGCTAGTTCCACGCTACACCGCGTTTGGCCATGCAAACCAACAAGTGTCCGATGGGTCCAGTCTAGCCTGGTGGGAGAAGGTGGTGCGAGATCATTGGTGAGTGGACTGAGCTAATAAGTAAGTTCCCACGGCACTAGGGATCAAATGAGTTAAAGGACGGCTTAACCGACGGCACCGCCGGACCGGCCCCGGGGGAAACGACAGGTTTGCAGGCCTGGCCTTCCGCAGGCGCCACGGGACGAGATCTAAACGGCTGAGAGTATATTTAGCCGCACGGCGGCGTGGGCTTCCGCCGGCATTCAGTGCAACGGGGGGCCGCCGGCAGGGAAGCGTCGGTGTGTCATCCGGGATGACGGTGACACGTTCCGCCGGATCAGCTCCCTGATGTGACTAGTCAGGACGGGCCGCGGCTCGCCCGGCGGTACCACAGGCTGACAGACGGAATTGAGCAGCGGGGAGACGCGGCGGATCGGATCCGTGTGTTCCCGCCGTCGGCCCGGATCTCCGCTGGCATGACGCTCCCTATCATCCCCGGCCCAGACAGAGACGGACGGAAATACGAAAAGACAAGAGAAAGCATGACATCCCTTCATCGTTCTGCCTCTACCTCGCGGCTTCGCTTCTGACTCTTCTCCCCCCCTTCGGTTTGCGGGTTTTCAGCGAGCGTGTGGGTGTGTATGGTGTGTGTGTGTGTATGGTGTGTGTGTGAGCATGTTGGAGGAGAATCTAAAGGAACTGGGAATGAGTGAAGCCAGCAGGTGAGGTGTTACCTAGCGAATGAGAAACGCTGAGAATAGTATGGAATGAATTTGCAGAAACGCGCGTCTACCACCCACGCCATCCAATCATCTGCGGCCCCCACCTTACCGAGCAAGAAATCCTCGGTCTCGGTAGCTCAACCCCCCAGAAAGAGAGTACTAAAATAAAGCCCTGAAACTTGATGATCATTGTAAATATAGACCAAATTAATTGGACGGTTGGATAATATAATTTCCAAATGAACTAATTATCAAGCATTTAAATTAAACTGTCAGAATGATCCATTGGCTCGGTATTTCGCGTCGTCAATCCAACGGTGGCGCGGTTAGCGACGATAGATCAAAAAAAATCGCGGGGCGGGCTCGGAGAGGAGACGGATTTAGTCTCTAAACGGAGGTCGCTGGAGAGAGGAGAAGAGGGGCAGGCGGCGTGATGGAGTGAGAGAGAAAAGGGAGGGGAAGCCTGGGAGGTGACTGATGTACATGATAAAGACTCAAAGAGAACTAGATGGATGCAGAGATAGGAGGAAGGTTCTGGCCTGTATCGATGGCTACACAGCTTCCTCCGTGTGGGTTCGTGGTAATGGTATGCCTGCTGGGGAACGGGAGGGAGGTTTAGGAAAATGAGGGAGATTGAGGCGCGCATGGGGGATTCGATTAGACGGGCGGGACTAATTGTCCCCCCGGTGATCTGGGCTGTGCTTTTATCTGCGATGCAGAGATAAAACGAGAGAGCAAAGCCGTGGGGGACGGATAGAGGGAGACTTAGAAAGACAACGAGACGGTGAATGGGAGAGAGGTAGATAGAGAGACAAAAGAAGGGGAGAGAGGGTGAGAGACAGTAAGACGTGCGCGTGAGGAGCGGGCCACAGCGCAGGCCGACCTCGTATCAGTAAGGAATGGTTATTGATTTGTGCCACGTGTGTCCACTGTGCGTTGTCATTACACTGCCTTACAGGAACAAGTGACTGACAGTCAACAGGTACTACTGGACCTGAGAGGAGTCTGAGTTGTGGGACGTTCAGCCTACGGGGGGACAAGTGATTGATTTCACACTTCCTGTAAAGCAGACGTGTTGTCTTGAATATTGCATTGTTATTATAATTCAATCAGCAGTGGTAGTATGCGGAAGAACCCAACTTCCCTATCATCCAATTCGCCCTGCCGCAACAACTCCGGAGCCCGAACGGGCGGGGTGGCACTCATCCGCCCGTCCAACCCCAGGCTGCGCGCGGAGGCGATTAGCATGGCCCTCTGCTGGACACCGGGCGCTGTCAGTCGCGTCCGGGGTTCGAACATCTGGCCGCGACACAAGATCCCAGCAGCACTGCGTTTCAGTGACTTGGACCACAGAGCCGCTCAGGGCCAATTAAGCTGGGTTTTGATTGATGGAAACTGTTCTTACTTCCTAGAGCGGCGTGTAAATGGAGTAAGCCCCTGGAGCAGACTGAGGGGATGGAGACAAGCAATAGTAGGGTGCCAAGGGCTTTAGGATATCCCAGGTCAGTTTCCATGAACACACACACACACACACACTCACCGAGCCACAATCCGGGTCTCACGTCTTCACAACTCACAAAGCAAAATCATGTCTGATGACGGTGGCTGTTTTTGTAGGCCCGTCTGCATACGCTAGATCTGTTTCCACGTAGCTCCCTAGGGGTTTTTACGAAGAGACGTCATCTGAAAACCAGCAGGGTGTGTGGCGATGGGGAGGGGTGTGTTTGTTTGTACGTTTGGGAGGAGGGGCGTGTGTGCTTATGGGGAGGGATGTGTGTGTGTGTGTGTTTATGGGAAGGTGTGTGTGTGTGGGTTTTACGTGAGGGTGTTTGTTTTGGAGGAGGGGTGTGTGTGTTAATAGGGAGCGGTGAGTGTTTGGGAAGGGGTGTGTGTTTATGGGGAACAGTTTTTGCACGTGTTTCATTTCCTTTCCTGTCAATTAAAGCCACTCTATCATTAATGAGAAACCTGAACAGGTACAAACGTTTGCCCTAGAGTTAAGATTCTGAATATAACAGTTGCTCTCATTTACAACACCAGACCTAGTGTTGGAGTGCCAATTAAACCAATGCAAAACAATGGTAGACTAACATACCCGGCAGCATTCACGTAAGCCATTCGGCTTAGTCATCCACCTGACTCCCGGGTGTGGCAGGTTCCCAGAGTACCTCTCTCTCCCAGCCTCAATGAACACCCTTCCCACAGTCCCTTCTTTCCCTGCCCCTCACCACGCACTTGCATATTGACTGGAGTGTGTGTGTGTGTGTATGTATGTACGTGGGGTTCTGTCTGCTACTATGCCAGATGTCTTCATGTGCAGTAACCCATGGCAAATAAAGGGTTGGAAAATATCAAATATAGCGCAACAAGTGGTTCGTTGTGTTGTCTGTGTCAGTGGGAAGTATTTTCTGGTGGTGGTCTGGTTGGGCTACTAAAAATCCTGTGTGGGAGATCTGTTCCAGGGCCTGTGATCATTTAACCCAGTGGCCTGGTTCAGTCTGTGTTCTTGATGTGAGATCTGTTCCAGGGCCTGTGATCATTTAACCCAGTGGCCTGGTTCAGTCTGTGTTCTTGATGTGAGATCTGTTCCAGGGCCTGTCATCATTTAACCCAGTGGCCTGGTTCAGTCTGTGTTCTTGATGTGAGATCTGTTCCAGGACCTGTCATCATTTAACCCAGTGGCCAGGCTCTGTCTGAGTACTAGGTGTGTACTAAATCTGTTCTGGGTTCCTGTCTGTGTGCTGCTGACCGCCATTCAGTTCCAATGAGACTCTAGGCCGTGTTCCTCACAAACACTGCCAATACACCCAGACAGTCATACACAAACACACACCAGTTTCCCATTGGCATAGCAATAGCGTATCACTGACAGGCCTATTCGTTCATAGCTCTCTATACAACTACATTTCCCAAGAGGCAGGGCAGCTGGTCACTAATCGCCTCCTCCTGTTGTCTCCACAAAGCCTCCTGCTACCCCTGGTTCTCAGAGCCTCTAAAGCCCTTGAGTGGACCGGATTCTGGGTCAGAGAGTGGGGGTGCAAGTTCTGTAAAAAAATTAGGGCTCATTATGGCCAGAAAAAAACCCCAAATCACGACCAACTCATCGGGGCTATTTCACACTGAAGTTCTCCTTGAGTCGTCTCTGCTAGCCACCTTCACGAACTGAATAGCACACACTCACCCCAGATTGAGCCCAACGACTCCAATGTAAATGCCCGCCTAACCACCATCCCCGTTCTCTGAGGCTAAGGCGACCGGTCCTCCGCTGTGGGCGGGCCCTACCACTGAGGGAACGAGATGGGAAGGCCTAAGTTCCATAAATCAGAGAGGTGAAAACATTAAAAGCATCTTCCTTCTTTAACAGCCTCGGCGAAGAGGGACCCGGGCTCGTAAATCTGCCGGCTAACCTTTGGGCATGACAGGGTAAGCTCTCAGAGTGGGCTCCTGCCGTCATCCGTCACCCCAGAGTCATCCCTCCTATCCAAATAACGCCAAAGCACAATGACACGGAACGGCCTAACACACTGCCTCCCGTGCAAATAAGGACTTTTAATATGAACATGTGTGCAAAGAGCGTTAACGGCTTGTGGCATATATGTGTGTGTGTGTGTGACAGAGCGACAGCATAGTACTGTTTGTGTGTGTGTGTGAATAGGTATGCGTGTTATGTGTAGATGCGTCTGAGTGTCATCTCCCTCAGATGTGTGTGTGTGTGTGTGGCAAAGCGGGTTTAATTTCCCTGAAGATCCAGAAATGAAAAGCTTCTCCTGCGGACAAGATGGGCTTCGTGCATCGCTGCGTGCTTCAGAGCCAATGATGCCGTTATGTTTAAGAGAGAAAATTAAATCCTGCATTATTGAGACAATAAAGCTAAGACTGGGCCTGGGTGTCATATAGCTTAAGCCCTGGAACATCCTCACAAATTACCTTCACCTCAACTAACTACTAGATTAACTGGGATCACAGCTGATCTGAGGGTTGGAGTCTGGTAGAAATGCAGCAGAAAGGGTAGTCAGGAGGACCAATCAGAGGTGGGTAATGGGACAGAACACGCTAGAACTATGGAAAGTTGATATACAAGTACTAATGGCTGGTTGCAAGGGGAAAGAAACCGTTCAGATGGTGGGACATTGTGGTCTTGAATAACCTGTACTGCCTCCTGTCCTCCTGCGTGAGGTGGACTTAAGGAACAGAGGGTTGATAGGGAGAGTTAGGGTGCTTCCTTGCTTGCTTCCTCAGCCTAGAGTTGGACGTTGTACCTCGTATGAGGGAAGGAGGAATCCAACGCCCCTATCCAAGGACCACACCAACGATTCCAGGTCACCTCCGCTGACCGGAGCCCAACGGTGATGGATGTGTTGGGGATGGACTCTACACATCTCCCACTGTGAGTTCTTAGTAAGTCCTGTGAGGTTGTGTACGATGATTCGGATGAACTAACAGCCGATCCATAACTCAAGAGGGTTCGGTGGGAGGCGTTTTCGATCAGATCAACCACCAATTCCGCAGTCTTGCATGTGTTAAGTTCCATGTTATTCGGACTGTCCCAGACCGCCAGTCAAGTCCTCTCTGTCAGCAATGACAACAACCAGAGTGGTGTCTTGCACAAACGGGAGTATGTTGACAGATTGCATTGTCAGAGGTACAGTCATGGACACTAGATGCACTCAGGAATGTCTTTCATTTGTCAATAATTCATGGACACGTTATTGGGGAATGTCACAGAGAACACAGAGAATGTGGGCTGAAAGAAGACACTTACACACAAACACACACACACACAAGGAGGCAAGCACACGACAATGGGAGTTGTTGAGTGCTCCGATATACACTTTGAGGAATAATTCATTTTATCTCCATTGCTGTTCATGTCACATTCTGACATTAACATAAGCATTATGACATTTGCCTGTCAACTTAATGACTATCGCTGCTAGCCTTTTATTATGTGGTTACGAGTACAACAAATCCTTGAGATTGATTGACTGGCTGCTCTGCGTTGCTCACCTTGTTGCTGTGATTTCAGCCCGGAGGCCGATCAAAGCTTCTAATACCCCTTTATTACACCATCATCTTCTCTTTGAACTGTTATACAGCCTTACAACGGGCATAGAGTGAGTCCAGCTAGCGTGCTGCATACAGAGATTGAGGCTGCTAGCTAGATGCATACAAAGAGGCCAGCTAGCTAGATGCATATAGTATATGAGGCCAGCTAGCTAATGCCATTTGGAGAGTAAAGCCAGCAAGCTAGATGCATACAGAGACTCTGGCCAGCTAGCTAGATGTGTATAGAAAGTGAGGCCAGCTAGCTAGATGCGTATAGAAAGTGAGGCCAGCTAGCTAGATGCATACAGAGACTGTGGCCAGCTAGCTATATGCGTATAGAAAGTGAGGCCAGCTAGCTAGATGCATACAGAGACTGTGGCCAGCTAGCTAGATGCATACAGAGACTGAGGCCAGCTAGCTAGATGCATACAGAGACTGAGGCCAGCTAGCTAGATGCATACAGATAACCAGGGCAAAAAATGAAAACGGAGGTGTGAGCTCTCAAGAAGAAAATGCCTAAATGTATTTCAAGTTAAAAAATGAATGAGAGGGCCAACCCACTAGATAATTGTCTTAATTGCCACTTAGCAGGGAGCCAGCAAGTGTGGGTGGGTGGGTAGGTGGACGGAGAGAAAAGAGAAGCAGAGGGATCATTAGATTCTGTTGAGGAGGTTTAAAGCGAAGGCCCATTATCCTAAGGCTCTCGGTCTCTTTGTTTCTGCCTGGCTCAATTTTCATTCAGTGTGTAGTATGTGGGCATAGTTATCCTCAGAGGGGTTTTACAAGGCTTCAAATGGCCATGTGATTGGGCATCTGCTGTATTTACTGTTACACACTCTAATACTTTGTGAAACCCCATTCAACGGCAATTAACCGGATCACACAATGAACCTGCATTCCGAAGAACACGGTTTCCATGAACACACCTTTGTTTTCTTTTCTTTCTCTCCCCTCCGCCTCCATTCCTCCCTCTGTTCTGCCGCCTTCTCTCATCCCTCACTTCTCTCCCCCCCTCTCGGAAGTCTCTCGCGTTCCCTTTCCCTCCCGTTGCCTTTTGAGGCTGTTGCCAGGGGCGTCCTCCAGAACCGGGCTGCCCATGCCGGACATTCTGTTTACACTGTCACCTGCCAGGGGTGCCGTACGGGTCTGCCTACTGGCCCAGGCTCTGTGTGCCCGCGCCTGTGCTGTACAGTAGCTCCCGGCCACACACGCGCACTCTCCTCACATCTGTGTCCAGCCACCGCGTCTCTCGGACACACACCCCCGGTTCTGAGCCACCCTCCTGGGGTGTGTGATCATCCCCTGTCCCCTTCCTCAAGGATCTGCGATTCCATCCAGGGCAATAGAGGCTGTTCCATATGACCACAAGACGTGTGAGTGTGTGTGTGTGCGGTTGTGTTTGCGTCTGGGTGGTTTATGTGGTTTGTGTGCATGTGGTTGTTGGTGGTTGTGCGTGTGTGTGTGTGTGTGGGGGGGGGGAGGTTATGTATGTCTCATTTGTGTCTGTTTACTCCTCCTCTAATGTATACCCAGTCGTTAGACTACGTAGCCTTCCATACAAGGACAGAGCTCTTTAGTTTGTTTACTTCATCTGCGCTGCGCATGAATATGTCTGGTTTTGTGTGTGTGTTTGTGTGTGTGTGGGTGGGTCTAATATAGAGTGTTCCCTAGTGTGTTATACAGTGTTCCAAAAGGCTATTAACTCTGTGGACTAAGAAAACTGGCTTTCTCTCCGACCTCAAGCATATGTCAAGTCATTAACCTATTCAATAAAATACTAACTGCATAGCCGGATAGCATAGTCAAGGTCTAATATGGCCTGGGTTAAGCTCCATTGGAGAGAGGTGTCAGCAGCAGCTAGAAACAACAGGGGCGTGGTGGGTAAAAGAGAGAGAGGAGAGGGGTGAAAGAGAGATTGTGGAAGGGAGGGGTGAGAAGAGGAGAATAATGAGGCGATAGTGAAAGAGACGGGTGATAGAGGAAGCAGGGATGGGGGGGGGTTGGGGGGCTGGGAGTAGAGGCCTTTGAACATTTCCAACAGCCCTAATCTGTAATTGGTTGGTAATAAGGGTTTTTATTTCAGGTGCCATTTCTTATCACCAACGTATGGAGCTTACACTGCCAGGCGGAAAGGGCTAACACTGACACGGCAGAAGGCAATGCAGGAGGAGAGGAGGATAACGCACAGGGGGAGGTTGGATGGAGGAATGGAGGGAGAGCTATATCACTGACACTGAAAACATCTACAATTCAAATTTACCAGGACATATTTGGTACAGTTCAGTGAGCATATATTAAACACATGCTAGCGGCAAAAGAGGTTAGAATGACAATCTTCCACTGGAACATTCGATGGCAGTAACTGGGAAGATTCTGTGGTCTTTGGCTGGACCCCTGACCTTGAAGGCGTATAGACCCAATGACAATGTTGTTTACCTTGTAACCGTGTTGGCGCTCTCCGTCGAACAAGTTGCTGGTGAATTGTTCTGTTGGCGGTGTGACAGGTTTTTAGAAGAAAAAAAAAAATCCACAGATTCGGTTCATGGACCCTGGAAGGACATTCAGAACCAGTCCTCCTACGTCATCGCTTGGAAGATTGGTTGGAAAACACTATTTTACCACTAGTTCTTGTCTAATCTCGTCAAAGCCTAAAAAAACATCCTGGAGTATAATCATATGGAATTACGTAAATTGTACTTTAATACACAAAAATAAAATGTAAATAGTATTTAAGTATTATGTAAATAGGAGTATGCATCATTTAAGTGGTTTAAAATTAGACCCACTTATTTCATACCTTATAATATAATTTGAGTAGACTTAAAAACATACCCCAAACATATTTTGAAGATCTTAACAATACTTATTAACGTGTTTGATGTGTTCTTATTAATTTCCGTATCCATCATTTATTTAATTTACAGCACAACAGCTGAGGCCATTACAAGAGCAAGTGACGTGCTTACTGAAAACGAGCTAGCCACTTCACACTTCTGCCACGCTGACCGCTATGTCCTGGTCCCTGAAGAGTGTTGACACAATGCTACAGAAGAGCTCATTCCAGTGACAGCCCAGCTATCAAGTGGCGGGCAGCTTGTCACTCCACACGTGAACAGGTACTGCCTAATCTGGGCCTGGACAGCCATGTCATTACCACACATCACAGGTGACTGACAGCGTCCTCTTACGGCAGTCCATCGGCTGCCAGGTGACTGACGTCTTTATCACCCCCCCCCAATTTTCCTCAAACATACACACACACAACACACACTCTCCCTTCTCTCTCAATCACTCCACAAGCACACCCACCCACTCAAATCAACTACCTAGCCATTTGAAGAAGTGGATACTGCACACACACACAGACACATACACAAACCCTATACTTACATCCATACACCCACTACAGCAAACAGCTACACAGAACCACAACAATGCCAACTGACTTCATGCCTTTCAATTTTCTTAAACTGCACAACAAGTGCAGGAATGGAAAGGAGATTGCATGTCGTCTGAACGAAAGTGTTTCACCCCCAGATACGACAACATAACACCAGGTCCTCATTTAGCTTTCTGTGCTTAGCTCTAAGTCCGTCTCATGTGCTGTTGAGACGTGGCAGTGTGGAATACATTAGGCCAGGGATGGATGAGAAATGACTGATCTGAATATGTATCAGTTGTCTTTTCATGTCAGCTTTTGGACAGAAGTCATCTTAATAAAAAGAAAACACGCGCATGCCTTCTCCCAACATCTCACCAAGCAGTACCTTCCATTTTCTCTGTCATTATCTGTCACTCTGTTCTGATCTCTTCTCTGAACAGTGTGTGTCTGTTTCGGGGTGTGTGGCTGGGTTAAGTACCAGCTATCTGTCACACTATCTATTCACTCACAGATAAACAGTGATCAAGCCCGCGTTTAACATGCATTGGATGGCTCTGGAACAACAGAGTTCTGTAGGACAACAAGCATAAAGTAATTCATGTAAACATTGCATTTACATGAGACTGTACACATGATGGTCTTAGAAGATGACTTTGTGAAGAGGAAACTATGAAACTATTGACTTTTCAAGTCAATAGATTACACTGAATGCCAATATGCTGCATGTACAATTGATGTAGCACACAGGATTTAAGCAAACTCAGTTTTAAAAAGTCAGCCAAGCTTGATAAAATGTGTCTTGAAAGCTAATGCACGTTTTGGAGCAAAGCTGCCTTCAACCCAAATATCACTGTTGCACCAACGCCCCCCGAAATAAACATCTGAACCATCTGGAAGACTCAGTCCCACCGCTACTAACACACCTCCCCTTGGGACATCGTCAGCGGAGGCATTAAAGGGGCTACAAGGAGCAGCTCAGGGCGAAGGCCAATACAAACGAAGATGGCCAGAAGAAACGAAGACAAGAAAGTTGACCAGGAGAAACGAGAAGGAGGAAGAAGACCAGGACAAAAAAAAGACAAGGAAGATCAGGAGAAACAAAGACGGGAAAAATGACCAGGAAAAACTAAGACAGGAAAAATTACCAGGAAAAACTAACTTGAGGAAGATGACCAGGAGAAACAAGGATGAGAAAGATGACCAGGAGAAAGGAGGATGAGAAAGATGATCAGGAGAAAAGAGGATGAGAAAGATGACCAGGAGAAAGGAGGATGAGGAAGATGACCAGGAGAAAGGAGGAAGAGGATGATGACCAGGAGAAACGAGGATGAGGAAGATGACCAGGAGAAACAAGGACGAAGAAGATGACCAGGAGAAACGAGGACGAGGAAGATGACCAGGAGAAAGGAGGATGAGGAAGATTACCAGGAGAAAGGAGGATGAGGAAGATGACCAGGAGAAAGGAGGATGAGGAAGATGACCAGGAGAAATGAGGGTGAGGAAGAAGACCAGGAGAAACAAGGATGAGGAAGATGACCAGAAGAAATGAGGAGGAGGAAGATGACCAGGAGAAACAAGGACAAGGAAGATGGCCAGGCAATAGAGGCTGCTGGAGCAGCCGCCAACATTATGACCACCAGCACCCATTCCTCCCAAACCACCGCTGGGAAGTCACCCAGAAACAAAGAGTACTCCCGGGGTGAGTAAAACGGGGTGTGTCAATTTTGTTGGATTTCGCAACTAGGCCACATAAATCCCAGAAATGCAACATTGACCAAAACTACTGAATGACCCTTCACCACTAAAAGTAAATGGAAAGTTCGGTCTAAGACTAAAAACCAAAAATTCCCTTCAAAGACAATGGGATCTTAAATCTAACAGGCGAAAAAAATGAAATATACCCTAAAGGATGATGAGATGGTAGGTCTAACTTGCTAGAAAACAACATATCCTTATAAGGAAGATGTTCTCTCCTTCCTTTAAGTGGCACAGGAATCACACTCCCACAGAGGAAACACAGAAAAGCTACAACGCCTCATTGGACAGTTACAGAAGCCAGTTTTTTATTACACCCTGCCTTATACTACCCATGGGTTGTACAAAAGACATGGACCCTCTCCCTCCAAGAATCTTCAACCCACCGTGCTACAGTAGTCACCCAGGGCATTGTCTGCATCAACAGTGTCGGCTCGAGAGACTTCACCACACTCCCGGTTTTGTCAGAACCGATCTTGGAACTCAAGGTTTCCTGGACAACACTGTTTTCTGCAGCTGACTCATATGCGAAATCCATAGCCTCAATACTTGGGAGACAACGGTTCGTACTTAGCACCATTCTTTCTGCCTCACTTCCTCCTTCCCTCCGAGGACGGACCAGGCCAACCCTGTCCAGACATCCTTGAAGGCGATGCGGTCTACACACACCATGCAGGGGTTTAGGTGCAATATGTGTCCGATGAATGTTTTCATTGGTAATCATCTAGAGCCATGTTGTGTTCATCAGGTGTGTCCGTGTTGAACTTTACGAGTGTGTACATCTCCCCTGTCTGATTCTGAACCATCTATAATCCTGCCGCAATGCTCTGTTCAATCACCTGACTTTCCCTTGTTTACCCCATCACAGCTCAGGTACATGACCGCAGAAGCCAGTGGCAGATGACAGTTAGGATTTATCAAGGCTAATCCAATGGTAGCTAATCTGATATCTACTGTGCACTACCTACACTTTTTATTCATCCATCGTATTAGCGTGAAGTCATCTTTACGTGTGTGTACCTATGTCTCCAGCCTTTTACAATCATTTGGCCCCTTTAATTTCCTTAAATACTCATCTAAAAATATGATTCTTGCAGATGAGATGTAAATATGTCTACTGCAGATTATATATCTGCACTGCAGGATCGGTAGATAGCGGGCTTTTTGTGTTTCATTTGCAAATAGGCAATCTAATAGGTAGGACAGGTTAGAGGTAACCTAAAGAATTCTAGCCTATATTTTAGCACCTTTACATTCATGTGTTGCCCTGAATCCATTTTCAAGACATGTTTTAGGTGAATGGAGCCAGTGGAGTCGGCTCACCCAAAAACTCAACTCATCACTACTGTGGCGATTCCCATTACCCAGCACCACCACACACGTTGCACACACACACACACACACACACACACACACACACAGACAATTTGCTTCAGTATTTCTCAGAAAGACATATAAGGATATAAAGGATATATCCCAAATGGAACCTGATTCCCTTTTGGATGTACTTCTTTAGACCTTTGCTTGGCTCAAAAGTAGTAGTACTATAACCTCCCCTTTCCTCACAGCGCCCCCTATGCTTAGTTGTCCTACATAGCAATGGTGTGAGTCTAAACCGCACTACTGATGACAAAGCAACAGCACTAAGTGAATACTGTGGTGATGAATGTTCACAAGAGGCACTGCTTTTTTTTATTGGTCTTACAAACACCCACTTAATGACATTGCAAAAAGATCCACGACTGGCCAATCCAGGGCCATCCATCAAAACCCTGCATTCTGTCTCCGGGCGAAACAGGTCCTCATCACTCATGTGCTGTAAGGTCATACCCATACTTTACCGAACGGTTTCCCCTATGCCCTCTCTGAATGGTTCTTACCAAAAGGCCCAGTATCCTAAGGGTTGTGCTACTGATGTTTAAGAAGGTTGATATGAACAGAGATATAAGGTCGTACCTATCCTTTTTGTCTCAATTTGTGTAATCTCCATCGCAGCTCCAAGGATTGTACCAATAGCATGTGGGAAGGGGTGACACATCGGTCACTGTTAGAACCACCTCCTGCTTGTTCATGAAATGGAACGATTTACCAAACTACCTCACCTCGTGATACTGACCTCTGTTAGCAGAGGGCGTAGGTGGTCCTTTCACTACATCCATCACCCAGTCACTTCACCCTTATCCATGTCACTTCATCCCTCAGCGTGTCACTCCAACAATCACCCATTAACAACATCCATCACCCAGTCACTTCACCCCTCTCCATGTCACTTCATCCCTCAACTAGTCACTCCAACAATCACCCATTAACTACATCCATCACCCAGTCACTTCACCCCACTCCATGTCACTTCATCCCTCAACTTGTCACTCCAACCATCAACTTGTCACTCTAACCATCACCTGTTCACAACATCCATCACCCTGTCATTACACCCCACAACCTGTAATTCCATCCCTCACCCTTTCATTCCCACCCACATCACTCCTGTCACCCGTGAACCAGAAAAAGCCCTGTGCCTAGTGAGAAAAACCCAGACAGGTTGCACTGCACATCAGCAATTTGATTAATGTAAAAATACATCTGACTACAAACAAATTAGACGTGTAATGACATTGGACGACTGTCATTACGACCAGAATACATCAATGTGCCTTTCTACTGCTGTATATGCCCATCACGTCTCAGCCAACGATCTCTTGCCTTGGCAAACATGTAGTGTTCTTGTCAAACCACAATACATTTTGATCAGTCTGCGAAACATTTTCAAGTCAATTCACTCATTTCCAAGCAGCTGGTCAATTGCAGCTCACTTGGTTGGCCCCAGAGAGTGATGGTAAAAACAGTGATGTTGTCTGTAGTTTTCTGGGCATTTCCTTTCCATTACCACATTGCTCCAAAAATTAAGGGAAGACTTAAATCACACATCACAGCTCGACGAACGAAATATACTACACTTTCCCTCAATCGCTTTGGCTCATGTTTTGAAACAGTCTTCTCGAATTACATCCTCTAAACTGCAAACCATTTGCAAATGTCCCAACTGTTTCATGGGATAGCACAACCCTATGGCATGTCTGCAAAATGTAGTAACTCACCCAAAACATTTAATTTGTGCTTCAAAACCTAGTTATTGTGTCAGTAAATTGGCCAGTACCACCAAAATAAAAAACAACATGTTTTGTTACTGGGTGGGTCGTATTGGTCAAATGTTTCAATGCTTTTTCACCATGGCAGTCAACCCTGGAAATGTGTCTTATATGTGCATTTTCGTTTTGTTGACACTAAGTACAGTACTTGAGAAGAATTCTTCAAGCATTGAGACATTTCTGTCTCAACAGTAGATAAAATGTTCCTGTGAAAAGTAAATACCCTACAATACATAGAAAAGGGACGCACATGTGAATGTATACAGGAAATTTAGCAATGCGTTACATGTAAACATCCATGAAAAAAAGAACTGCACATATGGATTTGCCATCCTTGGGAAGCTGGACTGACTGTACAATTTCAATGGGCTGAAGGTACCGCCTCATGCTACCAGTAGTGACCAAGACACTAGTACAACGCACAACTAGAGAAGAATCAGTCAGGAAGAATAAGGGGAGAGCAATTGTCTGTGGCCACCACCTGCAAAACCATTCCCCTTTTGGGGCTTGTCTTGCTGTTGCCTCTTCAGTGCACCTGTTGTCACTTTAATTTGCACCAAATCAGGTGACATTGATTCACAATAATTTATGCTTCCTAACTGAAATTGATATCCCTAAGGATTTATTGACCTGGTGTTATACTGTGATAATTCCGTGTTCCCTTATTTGTTTTTTGAGCAGTGAATTTATTTTGCTGAAACAATAATGATTTCCTTGCTTCGCACTAACCTGCACTGCCATTAGAAGCCATGAACGACCTTGAACCTTGTCACATGACATGAGCCAAAAAGCAAGTTAAAGCCTGACCATTAGGAGCCAAGATGCCCCAAAAATATTTCTGAACAACAGAAACATAAGCCAGAGGGTCCAATATCCTACAACGCTGCTGTGTTGTGCACACACATTTTGGACTCTGATAAGCACATGCCCACAGGGAACTGGGAGCCTGAATGCACTGCAAGCTAGAGACCAGCAGGCTAGCTTCCTCTCTACAATTAGCATGGACGCCCCGTTCCTTTCTTACCTGCTACTTTTCTTTATGATACAGTTGCGAGATAGGAGCCAAACGGGTTCCTGTGATCCATTGTACTGGCAAGAAGAATGCTGTCATTGTGGAAAGGGCAGAATGGCCTTTGCCAAGAGACGGATCGTGGACCAGGGGTTCTTCAAATTCACAATGACGTAAAAGCCCTCAGTGCCTGCCATTTGGGTCACAGGCAGGGGTCACGGTCCGCCTCTCACACCCCACCTCCTACTCCCTCGCTCTCATTCTTTGTCCTGTCATCTCTCAGCTCACTTACAAGCAGGAGAACAAGCGGGGGGTGCATCTGAGCTTCCCGAGCTAGAACAGATGTTTAATATACGCCACGTCATTGCCAAGAAATGGAAAACTAATTACCTACCTTTTGAAGTGGTGTGGGGCTTGGACCACGAGGGAGTGAGTGAGAGAGAGAGAGACAGAAACTGTTGAAACTGAGAAAAGTTAAGATGTTTTTTCCCCCTCTTGGATCCTTTATATCTCAGTGGAGATGGGGTGTACGGAAGCAGGGGTAGGACAGTGTTTTAATATGAGGTTGACAGATGTGCTGCTTCAACAGGATGACAAAGCTGAAGAAACACACAAGAGATGAGGAAGAGGCAGACCATTTTATCGTCAATGTATGCATGATGTGAGTGGCCAAGAAAAACAGCCAGGTAAAGTAGCAAGTACATGTATCTTCTCCAAGGGTACAAAAATAACCTCGTAACAACAGAGACCAGACATACAGTGTACGACGCAATCATTTCTACTTAACAACGACTCCAACCACAAGGTACACACCGTCCTGTAGCTGCCATGCTTGAGGAGAACAACCATCATGCAATGCATCCTGGGACACAGGTAACTCCCAGGGGAGGACATGAGGGAGGATGTGGGGGAGGACCTGGGGATCCCTGACGAAGCAAGGTTAAGAGGTCAGTCCCAGGAGAGATGGGGCTGAGGTGGCACCGATCCGATCGTTGTCATCAAGCTCATCAAGGGTGACGGGTGAAATAAAAGTACTGTCTTGCGAAATGGAGGTGTAGAAATATGACTAAAGTATGTCAAGTATTAGGAAAGAAAGAGAGAAACAGAGGAAACAGCAGAACAGAAAGAAAGAAAAAAACCCGAAAGATCTAAATTCATTGAATACAGATTCATCATCTTTCCCCTGAAGAATGTCCCGGCACAGAGAATAAGGGACCGGCAGAGATGGAGAGCTACTGTTCTAAAGAGTGACCTGCATGGGCCAATACGCCTCCGCCTCCTACTCCGCCTCCTCTCCGGAAGCCAATAAGGTGATCCAAAAACAATTAATGGCGCCAATGAGCCAGCAAATGAAGATATTAATATGTGGTGAGCGGCACGGGGAACGCCTGCTCAAAACAATGCATTGTGGGATACCTGGAGGCCGTTACAGGGGAGGCATTGACATTCAGCCTCTCTACCTCTCGTACTTTTCTCTTTCCCTCCCCCAAAAAACTATAACCTCAATCTTTGTCTCCTCACTCCCCCCCCCCCCTCTCTCTCACGCTCTCTTTTACGGCGGGAGTAGGCAGTTAGTCGGGCTGGAGTCAAGCGCTTGCTCTGCTGTATGTTAATTAAGAGGCAGAGGTTGCGACCATGCTGGCCAACCGATGTGGCCATTAACTCCCAAAAAAGCATCCCGCGCAACAGGCCAGATCTACAGCCGCGTAGGACGGCGTACACAGCGTCAACTAGGCACCGCATTTCTGTCCGGCCGTCTCCAAGTGCCGTGCCCCAGGTGAAATCAGCCACGGTTTCTCTATTTGCTTTCCTTGGAGAAAAGCCCATTACTGGACTTCAACAGAACGGGCTGACGGGTCTGCGGAAGGCATAATCACAATCAGATGTGCTCACACATTATCAGCGGGAGAGGAAGCACACAGCCACTCCAGGAGGCACTCCGCCGCAAATGTACCCCGCTCGATCTCCTCCGGCACGAAACGGCGCTGTGGCGAGGCCGGTCTGCGAGGCGAATCCCAGCAGAGCGGCGCACAGAGCGCACAACAACACAGGCTCCGGGGGAAGAAAAGAAAAGAAACGCCCCGGCGGTACAAAAGGGTTCACACACAAACACTAGAAACAAGACAGCGTTGTGTCTTTGAGGGGCCAAAGTGGATCGAGGCACTACGGCAAAAAGTGCAGCCCCCCCCTCGAAGCATCTCGCGCTGCCTTGGCGTCGGTCTTGCGCCCCTCCCCCCCAGCAGAGTCTCGGACAGATCCCAGCATCTCAGAAGAGCGTAAGTTGAAGCGTTTCACACGGTCCTGCAGTGCTGCGGGAACACCTGATAGAGTCGTAAATACCTGACAGGGCCGGAAAGTGTCTCGCTGTGTCTCACAGACTGTCACATGCAGAGCTCAAGGACCTTAATGCCTTTTGGCCATCTGTTGCGTTTGTGTACGCTTGTGTGGATAGTTAGTTGTAGGAGGGGTGTGTGCGTTACTACTCCTATCCCTAACCCTATACTTTCCGACATTAAACCATATATTCAACACCGACCCAAACAACCCACAACCGTTCCTAGCCTTTACCCTAAACTTAACCCTATACCAAATTCTAACCCTAAACATAACCCAACATCAACCATAACAACTAAGGCAGTAGTGTACCGGATACTCAGATAACACGCTTTGCCTAAAAAGGCGAGGTATTGCCCATTGCATCCGTTTAAGCTCCGCCTCCACAACTAATACTATTGTTATTATTAGAATTAGCAGTAGTGGGAGTAGCGTTTATATTATCCTTATTTAGTCTCCAGCAATTGCATGTATTCTAATCTCTTGATGAGATTACACATTGGTGCATCTGGGTATAACAGACTTTTTTTCTTTGTCATTATTCTATTATGCTTATCATGAATTCAGCTTGAGACTATATTTTCGAACAGACGGCATGAGGAGAGATGTCCTGTAATCCAAAGGGTTTATCATCTGCTCATCATATCTATGTGTAGGTGTGTGTGACTGATGCTAACGGAAAACAAAACACCCTGCACTAAATCCCATATTAGACCCCAGGAGATCCCACAGACAAAAGCCCATCCTCTTGATTTGGGCTCACACCGCTCGGGTCAGAAGGAGTGTAGTGGGACAGAATGCCTCGGTCTTTGTTTGGCAAACAGGAAATGTGTCAGTGTGTCTAAACGTTGGGTATTGTTACAGTAGTGTAACTTTGACAGACTCATTCATTGCACTCTTTTTACCTGCTGAAACATCTTAAAATGACTCCCACCGTACCTAACATTGTTTAAAACCCAAAGAGGTTACCATGGACTCAGGGATGGCTACCTCAGTAAACCCCTTAGGCCACCCCAGTGGAGTAAATAGGCTCTTTATTTGCACCCCAAGTTTATTTGCACGCAGTGCATGAGAACACTTTGCTTAAGAATGTGATTTATTGTTCTATTCTGTTTGTAAATGTTTTTTTGGGGGGGGTTTCCTTTATTTTGAATTTGCATGGCATCTGGGTAAACAAACACATTGGTTAACATACGTAAATACAATTTAGATACAAGGCCACAGAGGGAGTTGTTAGGGCGAGGTCATCATTTACAACGCAGTGCAGTTGCCTTGATGTAAGATATGTAATTAATGTTGCGCTACACCCTAACCCTAACCCTAACCAACTTGCACCATTACAAAACTTGTTTTTCAAACTAATGATTTTTCCATGTTTACATTATGCGTCAACTCAATATCGCTTGACTCTGGTTAAAATGTTTGTTCGTGAGTCGTAGGTATAACTTCCTAACAACATCGTGAAAAAAAACATATCACACATGAATAAGCACTACATGTTCACCTGTGTTTAATTAAGTTTTTGTAATAGTAATATGATTATCGCTCCTGGGGCTTTAATTCAAATCCTCTGCATGTGGCATGTTAATTAGAATAAGTTCTAATTAACATCTGACTCCTGCGTTATTCCTGTGACAGAGTAGCAAATTCTTCAAATTCCGATGAATTCATGCTAAATCTACCCCCGACTTCCTCTTCCTCCGCATGCATGTCCAACAATACTTCGTTCACTTGGCCGATCGGAGGAACAGCGCTGGTGTCGGGGACTTGTATGATCAAAGAACTTCCCTGCGTAGGCCCTACAGTGTGTTCTCATTACTGATCACAACAATCCCAGCCGTAATCTATCACCAATCCTATCGGGGCAGAATAGCCAGCTGGGTCCCCTCCGCATTGATCCCACAGTAGACCCCAAGTGACTGCGTAATTGAGTTTACAGTTCAAAGCCCAACCAGCCTCCATGTTCTTGAACTGCAGAGATCGAATCAATATGTATGTTTTAACAACAGATCAAAGTAACATGATCTCAGAACATTGTCCCCCCCACCCCCTTTTCCCTCCCTTCTCCCCCTTAGATCTTAAAAAGGTGTTTGACTTATTGTCATGCTTTCCTGTTTCACTTTGACAATTAAAAAACTAAACCTGTAATTCAGTCCTGCAAACCTAGCCGGCAAATGTAAGGGACGTCAACTAAATGCTAACAATGTTAAGCAAACAGTTGACCGAACATGATAGGTAGTAACTATGAATGCAGAGCAAGGTTTGCTGTGTATCTAACGACTCCCCATAACACACGCTGTAGAGCAATACTGAGCCAAAGCCCACAAATATAGTGTTTGTCTCTCAAGCCCGTTTCTTTCACTCTTTCATATCTGAGATGTTGTGAACGTCTATTATCTGTAATTTATTAATCTAGAGATAAAAAGGTCAAAAGAGCAATACTGGGTTGTTGTGAGGAAGATGATGGAAAGGTCACTTTGTTCAGATTCTTGACAGGGGTGATTCATTGATTCAATCTGCAGCCTGGAATTTTTTTAAGGGTTTTTAAGGTCTTTAACAAAAGGGACTAAGGAAACAGCCACTTGGTTAACATTAGAAAGACTAGTCGATGTGTCAGAATTCATCGTAATGCCTTGGAAGCGATGTAGCTGATGCAGTTCCAATAACCTTGGTTGTGTCCCAGCGTAGATCTTTGTGGAAGTACCCGTGTGGCATCCTACAGTAGAACCATGTGGAACAAGCAATGCTACTTCACTGATCATCCAGGTTTTACTAACCTCTTTCCTGGCACTTTAATATTTTAGTATTCTGCCCGTCCCCCCTCTCCGTGAAAGGACTCCTTTCTTATCAGCGCTTCTAGTCAAACATGATGGCATACACACTGGGGCTAATCCAGCCATGTTTAAACCCCGGCAATTACACCAGACACACAGTCCAATTACGGATGTGTGCTTAACCAGGAAGAATTCTTCGAGGACCCCAACCTAGGAATAATCTGCTTGATGGGGAAGCCAGCTTAAAGCTGCAGACTGACGGACGCAGCAGGATGTTCCTACGCATGATGTCACACATGAACCTTATGATGTCACACATGAAGACAATGTCACACATGCACATGATGTCAAACATGCACATGATGTCACACATTCACACAATGTCACACATGCACATGATGTCACACATGCACACGATGTCACACATGCACATGATGTCACACATGCACACACTGTCACACATGCACATGATGTCACAAACACGTTGACAAAGTGACACTTGCAAACGCACACATGCATCTGCCCCCCAACCCACACACATACACACACACACACAATAGAGAATACATGACTGCAAATAAACCAACTGAGTCCAGCATCGTAATGTAATGAACCCCCGTGCCACACAAAATGTCTTCCCCCCTGTGGAACCCGCCGCTGAAACAATGCAAACACAAGATCAATAGTTCCACCCACAAGAGCACCCTGATAGGGATATAATCATAATAATAATAATTGTAATGGGCCAGTAATGTCAATGGTAATGGTAATGTCCATTATAATTACAATAAATTATATCCTAGTCCGACACAACGAGCCCCGCAGTCATTGTCCATTTAACAGAATTAATCATGGTTGCTGCCGCGGAGAAACGATGGGAGCCAACGGGATCCCATCAGACCCGGCGAGTCGGGCTCTGGTGGGCGGCGGCGGGTGACAAACGGTGGGTTATTAGCCTTGTTTGGGCTTCACCGAGCCGGTCCAATGGGCCGCGCGTGGGCCCGTCACGGCAGGGGACCGAGCGAGCCGAGAGATAAATGTGACGTGTAAACGATGTCTTTCATCTGAGAGAGAGGGGGGGAAAGGTCAGCCCTAACGCCAGGGAGCCAACACACACTGAGGGAATGAGAGAGAGAAATGGAGAGGAGGAATACGGAGGGACAAAGATGGCTAGAGAGAGAAGGGGAAGACCAAGGGACATAGATAGAGAGTGATAGAGAAGAGGAAGACCAAGGGACATAGATAGAGATAGAGAAGAGGAAGACCAAGGGGCATAGATAGAGAGAGATAGAGAAGAGGAAGACCAAGGGACATAGATAGAGAAAGATAGAGAAGAGGAAGACCAAGGGACATAGATAGAGAGAGATAGAGAAGAGGAAGACCAAGGGACATAGATAGAGA
>JACXGK010007997.1:0-23644 GCA_016801125.1 Novumbra hubbsi
GGGTCTCTATTGTAGTCATCATCCTGTTGGGCCGGCTGGTCTGGTGGGTCTCTACTGTAGTCATCATCCTGTTGGGCCGGCTGGCCTGGTGGGTCTCTATTGTAGTCATCATCCTGTTGGGCCGGCTGGTCTGGTGGGTCTATACTGTAGTCATCATCCTTTTGGGCCGGCTGGCCTGGCGGGTCTCTGCGGCAGTCAGGTCCATGTTGCAGTGATGGAGGTCAGCCTCCTGCAGCCGGCTAGAGCCTCAGGGGGAGGGCCGTAGCAGGTGTTTGTGCGTGCGTGTGTGCGTGTGTGTGTGTGCGTGCGGCAGATTGCTCTCTGCATCTGGTCGCTTGGTATTCCATGCATCTTTCCAGCCTAGTTACATTTTCTTTTAAAGAAAAAACATAAAGAATGACTTTTTTTCTGTTTCCCCCAGTTGTCAGTTGAGTGTGTGTGTGTGTGTGTGTGTGAGCTCCCTGGACCCATAGCCAGAGGGCACTACAGAGGACGCCAGTAGCTGGGGTCGAACTCTATAGCCCACCGGCTCCAATGAGGAATTCATAGATTTCACAACGCAAGAAAATGTAATGGAACAAGAATAAACAGAATATAAATTAGAGTTGTATTGTATGTGTGTTCTGGTCTGAAATCACATGACTGATTAAAACAAGCTATGAGCGTGTGTTTCACTTGGAGCTTGCTTGAATATTTATTGTCACCCTTTTGATACTGTAGTAGAAGCCTCGGGATGTTACTGTATTATTTAATCATGACATCATTTCGTTACATCCATCTGCACCTTCTGGACTTCGGCTTTCACCCATTCCCACATGAAAGTAGGCGTTACTTTGGGTCCATCATCACATGCAATGGCAACCAGGCACTGCTACCTGGTGGTAAAACACAGGCTCCGCCTCCAACGGATGTGTGTCCAATACAGCTCCTTTCGGTGTCCCTAGGTTTATGTTTTTCTCCGAACTACAGACATAAACACTTTACCCCGTAGACATTCTTCACACCATAAACTGGTGAATTTAAGAGCTCTTGGTGAGAAATTCCAAGACAGAATTTTGCCACAATTCAAATCTTCCTCTCCATCCCAAAGAAATAAGCGAGTATCGGAAATACTTCAGAATTGGAGAGGAATCCCGCTGAAGTGTCTCTCTCAACTCTGTGGACATAGACCAAAGTGCCTTCATCACTCAAAGACCTTTTTAAATTTGATGTCCTAAACATGAGCCTGAAAATCACTTATTTTTCTGCATAGCAGTATGTATTATGTATTTCCGTAAAAGAGTCTTTTGGCATAAAAACTTTGGGTCAGTGGATCTGGACAGTTGCATTAGGTAGGATTCCCGGTAAAAAAAACAATAGCGTTTTGCAAATACTTACCAGCCAGAAAGCAGTTCCACACCAATGTCTGAGAGGAAATACTGTTCTGATTAATAATATAAAAAATAGTATAATAGTATAACTCTAGTATAAATAGTATAACTCTATCGCAGAGTTAATAATAATTTTTTGCTTTGCAAAAAATAATTAGGGTTAGGTTAGGGTTCCTGGTTGCTTGCCCTAGAAAGCTCGTCTTCTTTAGTTTCTTTGCAGTTTTTGTGAATGCTGTAGTTGTGAACTTTTTTCCTTATGTTGTGCTTATGCTATGTATATATATCTTCCAGGTAAAATTTGCTTTCTCAAAATAATCCAAGGTGGAAGGCCAACCTCGCAGAGGGCTATTGGCTGAAAAGGGTTGCTGGAACATAATTGGCTAAGAAGTAAAAGTACGCTCCTAAAATTATAAATTGACATTCCGTTGGCACTGAGCTGTCTGTGTTGCTTAACAACTTTTATAGGGCCTCATTAGCTTACGCAACATGTTCATAGGGGATAAAACGTTAGTTTTTTTGTTACTGAAAAAAAAATAAAAAATATCTTGTGCTGCTTTATGGATAATACTGTATTTTCTTCATATTGTGGGCTGTAAGTCTACTCACACACCTAATGTGGACCTAGCTCAATTATGGTTTCCAGACAAGGTTGTTCTTATCATCTCCAATTTTCAATGTCAAAATAGTCTTATTTCTTTTGATAATTTGTGTGTTATTAAAAAAAAAAAAATCTAGTCTCCCGACACGTCAAATGACATGAAGTGTTTTTATAAAAGACCACAATCCCCCCAGACCATAAGGACAAGAAATCAAATCCCATCTTTGCTCCAAGCTCTCTGTGCTCTTAGCAACATTGTTGGAATGGGGAGGGGAGGTGTTTGAAGAGGGTCACTTGTTTTTTGTTTCAAGTGTTCAGAGAGGGTTACTCGAAAACATGTTTGGCTGAAAGGAGGATCCATTTTCATTTCAGAAAGATCTTTCTTTCTCTAGGTACTTCTCATTATAAATAATACACTCCCTGGGAAGCTTTGAAGCAAGTGTCTTGGGTATCAGCACGGAAAAAGCCATCATTCCTCGGCTCCCAGACGCACAAATGGCTCCTCTTGAAGTCGTTCCTACTCATGATCCACTTCCTGTTTTCATCTTATCCTCGCCAATTTCCCTCTGCCGGGCGGCTGGGAGTGGTTCTGTTCTAGGTGTGTGTTTACGTGTGAGATGGCGTTTGTGTGTCTGTGCTCGCGGGGCCTGCTAGGTAGGGAACGGAACCTTCCAGAAGCAGTAATAAAACAATTTCGCACAACCGCCTCTACCCCGCGGTGCCAATCTCCGCGTAAGGTGCATGGGAAGTGCATATGGCGCAGCGTCGGGGGGGGGGAGAAATTACAGGCCGCATCGTTACCAACCACCACCCTCGCTCTTCTATTATTCCAGGCCCGTGACAGGGCCCCGTCGATGGTAGAAAGCGGTAAATAAAGAGATTGAGGTGCCACAGGAGACTGAAAGAGGGGCGTGGAGAGGAGACAGCCGTTAACAGAAGATGACAGAGAACTATTGACAGAAAACACACAGAGGGAAGGGAGATGAAGCTCCTCATCACCTGGCCTTCGAAGACCGATGCGTCCGGCAGTTCTGTTTGACAGTTGACGACCAAATTGCCTTTTACTTTGCATTGACTCGAGAAAGGTCACATGTCCTACATCGTGAATGGCATTGTTAATATGGGACTCTAATCTCTAGCTTTTCATCCCTTTCCAGAGTGTATCTGGATAAACGATAGACCCTTAAGGGTCTGAAAAGGGTATTTTCTTTGAGTATTGCAGTATCTGATCGGTCCAACTCACCCTGCATTTTCCAGTCGTCCTCCGCTTTGTGATTTTGTCCTCACCAGTTGTATTCTGCACGTGCAAAAGCTTTCCTGCATACATGGCTGAGCGCCTTCAGTTAATGGTTATTGTACGTGTTTAAAAATAATCCAAGATGCATAAGTTGGTGGGATGTGAAATGCATTGAATGAGCTTCAAGAGCTTTAAGGGATGGGGAAAACTAATTTTGTGTATGTTTTATTCCATAGTGAAATGGGGTGTTTTGGGGATGTGGGGGGGGGGGTAGTAATGACTCGTTGATATGCCACTGGCGTGGTGTTGTAATTCCACATCCAAGATGGCAGCGGTCAGAACGTCCTTCTCTGATCCTCAGGCAGTCATTAAGTGAAATAATCAATGGCCTTCCAAGATGATTTATAAATGATTGAGTGTCATTGTTAAGAGTCATATTTAGATGACATTTTATCTCTGTCGCGGGAGAGCTGACATTCTCTCGCTCTCCGTTACGATGTTTTCGGTGTTCCCGTTTATCTTTTAAAAAACGTCCTGTATTGGCCTCTTGCTTCCTAAACCACCCCCCCTCCCTCTCCCCTCTCTATTCACCATTCCTTCCTATGCTTCTCATCCTCTTTCTTGATTCATGATCCCTCCCTGGGATATATGCTGCGGAGGAGTGCCGTTCCCTCTCCAGAGTAGAGTTATGAGGTTCCAGGTGCGCTGACTACTACTCAGGGTCAATGGGGTGCGTTCTGCGCGGGATACCAGTCGGACAGCTGGGAGGACAGCCAAGACACGGGGGGCCCGTCGTGGACACCCTCCTCCACCCTCCCGTATCTACGTGCATACCGTCTCTGTGGGGGCTTTTCTCTGACTGGTTAAACCGACATGAGACTCCGCTGGGGACGATTACAGTCAATCATCCTTACACACACATGACTACCGGATCACACGAACAGAGACTTGGGGCGCCATCATGTGAACTTCATAGGGTTACAACGTATTTGGTGTGTATTTAAAGCTAACAGTTAGCCGGAAAGGCTAGTACTGTACAGTACAGTATCCAAAGATGTTAGGGAGGATAATGCCTTGTCCGATCTTGGTTCATCTAATCAGGACACATAACAATGAATAAATCACATATCCAAAATTATGAGTTTAGTATATTTCATGATCTGTTACTGTCATTTTGGTATCTGGTGACAATCCAATTCACAGTTCCAGTACTGAAGTAGGAAGACTTGGGGAACAAAATCCATCAAAACTGACACCCTAATTTTACGACATTCATTGTTCAATCTTAATTCAGAGATATTTAAAATAGACCTTCAAGAGAGTTTGAAAACAAAAACAAAGCCCACATAACAGAACTTGTTTTTGTAAAATGTTCTGAAACAGGTCCTTGTGCATAGGTTTGTATGGCTTGTTTTTACTTTGCCATTGTTTGATTTTGTTACATGCATTTTAAGGTGAATTTCAGATCAATTCCTTTAACATGGAATTACAGTACATGCACACAAACACACACACACGCATGCATGGGCACACAAACACACACACCCACACACACACACAGCTCAGTAAATCCTTCTCAGCAACTACTAATGGGATCCAATGAAAGTCAAAGCCTCCCAGTACAAGGTATTAACCCAGCCAATGGCTCCATCATTGGTCTTAATGGCTTAGTGACCAAAACGTTTCCAGTTTGTTGGGAAGACTTCAAATAATCCCCCAGGACTCGGCAGGAGGGGGACAAGGGAAACTGTCAGACCCACTCAAATACGTAAAAGTTAGAGAGGAAGCGTAAAGACAGCTTCACAGATGCGCTTTAGTGTTAACAGGATTGTGTGTTTTAAAGAAGAAAGAGCCCTGCGCTATCTCTCAGGCTGGGGGTGTTGTTCAGCAAATTGCCTCTTGTACCTTTAAAGTAGAGAGCCATCCTTTCTTACATGTATTTATGTATAGGCTGCTGCTTTGTTCTCTATCTCTGTCTATATCTATCTGTCTCTAACCCTCTCTGTATCTATCTGCCTCTAACCCTCTCTCAGTATCTATCTGCCTCTAACCCTATCTCTGTATCTATCTGCCTCTAACCCTCTCTCTGTATCTATCTGCCTCTAACCCTCTCTCTGTATCTTTTTGCCTCTAACCCTCTCTCTGTATCTATCTGCCTCTAACCCTCTTTGTATCTATCTGTCTCTCTTTCCATCTACAGACCCTGTGATATTATTTAGGGGGATGGTCTCAGCACTGATTGACTTTGTTGAATTGTTTGAGGACTTGGGGGAGTGGTCTGTCTGGTTGGACAGGCGGGGTTTGAGGACTTGGGGGAGTGGTTTGTCTGGTTGGACAGGCGGGGTTTGAGGACTTGGGGGAGTGGTCTGTCTGGTTGGACGGGCGGGGTTTGAGGACTTGGGGGAGTGGTCTGTCTGGTTGGACAGGTGGGGTTTGAGGACTTGGGGGAGTGGTCTGTCTGGTTGGACAGGCGGGGTTTGAGGACTTGGGGGAGTGGTCTGTCTGGTTGGACAGGTGGGGTTTGAGGACTTTTTTGATAGCAAGGCTATGTTCACTGAGTCTTGTACATAGTCCAGGTTTTTTATAATTTGGGGTCAGTCAGTCACAGTTTTCTGGTGGTTTGTTTTCTCATTATTCTGTTGGGTCTAACTGTGTTGCTTGCCTGGGGCTCTATAGGGTCTGTTTGGGTTTGTGATGAGAGCCTGGTACCAGCTGGCTTAAGAGGCTCTTCTCTAAATTCATCTCTCTGTAGATTAGGGCTTTGTAATGGCAGGTTTGCATTGCTTTTGTGGGTGTGCAGTTTATATATTTTTTTCTGGATTTAAATGATTAGTGGGTATAGTCCTAACTCAGCTCTGCATGCGTTATTTTGGGTTTAGCTTTAAACTCTGAGAATATATTTGCAAAGTTCGGCATGGAGTGGGTGTTTTGGGTATTTGTTCCATTTCTTTAAAATTCTTGATAGATAAGCAGCCTCCACACTTCACAACCATGAAGGGCAATGGATTCTATGACTGATTGGATTAAGTCAGATTTAATTGGCATAGTATAATGTATAAGTATAATGTTCTGGTGGTGTAAAGGGCCTTCTGGCCTTGTCTTTCCATTCAAATCCTTGTTGAGTCATTCTCTGCCCCCATCTCTGCCCCCCCCATCCGTCTCCTTCCCTCTCTCTCCCTTTCTCTCTTTTTTCCTCCTTCTTTGTGTCTCCCCCTCCCTCTTTTGTCCAATGTCTCCCCCTCTCGGTTTGCACCTCTCCCTGTCTGCATCTCTCTCTAGGTTTTCCCCCCTCCATGTCTCCCCCTCTTGATGTCTCCTCCTCTCGATGTCTCCCTCTGTCTCTCCCTAGCTCTCCACTGCTACCTCGGAGTCTTGTTGTTAGTGAAAGCTAAAAGTTATTTTCACCCCCCTTTATTTCCATGTAAAATGCTGCCTACGCTAACGCTCACCTCGCGTGCTACGTGGGTATATGTGTGTTTGCATGTGGAGGGCCTTGTAGGCGTGTAGATGTGTGCTCCCTCTGCAATTAAAATAAATTAGCTAAAAACTACAGGCTGTTACTTTGGGAGGGAATTGCACAGAGTTGTAGTCTCTGGACATTTTAAACACCAGAAGTGGGCTTTACATCTGGTCTGATGTCCATTGTTGGTAAGCACACAAGTATCATTCAATTGCACAAGTTATTCCACCCTAAAAGGGACAGTACAGTATTTTCAAAATGTGGTCTTTTATCTACTTCCCCAGAGTAAGATGAGTGAGATGCGTCTAGTATGAAATAATTAGTAGTATACAGCTAGAAAGCAGCTTTCTTCACTCTGCAAACAAGCATAAAGATGGTAGTTACACTGGTTAGTCTGACTCCAATTTGAGCGGAAACAGTGTGATTTGGTTCTCTCTGATAAGTATTTGGATGACACACTCGCACAGTTGTACAGGTGTGCCTTCCAACAACCAAGCACACACACACACGCACACATTACTTTTCTAATTACATCGACTAGGCCTCCGCCTGAGAAGCTCATTTGGGCACTGAGAAAAGAGTGCGTGTGTGTAGCCGAGGAGAATAGGACGGATGAGTCTTAATGAGGGAAATCAGTGGAACGTATCTGATTATGGTGACATTCACTTCCTGAAACCGAGCAAGGCCCTGTCATGGAGAAAACACTTCCTAGAAGGCTATGCCATAGGGGCAGCCCTTGCTCCTCTTAACCCCTCTCATCTCTTCTGTCTGTTCTCCTTGCCACTGTGCTGCTTTCTTTTCTTACGCTAGTGTTCAAAGGTTTGGGGTCACTTAGAAATATGTTTAAATAAGAAATATGTTTACGTTACATAGCGTTTTCTGGGGGTTTCAGTTTGTTGAGGTAATCTGAAGAGAATTCACCCCATGCTTCTTACACAACATACGGTCAAGCTGCTTCCACAGCAGCTCAATAGGGTTGAGAACCGGTGTCTGTGCTGCCTACATTTAACTATTCATTATTATGTATTTGTCCTCTTGCTCAGTTCAGCACCAGGGCCTCCTACTCCTCTATCTATTTTGATTAGCTGCGGTTTGCACTGTTCTGTGAGAGAGTATCAATTTCTCACATGGAATAGCTTTCATTTGTTAGAACAAGAATAGGCTGATGAATTTTCATCCTTTTAATCAAACCAACAATTGCTGATGCTCCATGTACTCAGTTAGTCTAAAGAAGGCCAGTTTTATTGCTTCTTTATTCAGCATTGCTACGTTTTCAGCTGTTTTTTAGGGTTTTCTAATGATGAATTAGCCTTTTGAAATGGTAAACTTGGATTAGCAATAACAATGTGGCATTGGAAAACATGAGTGATGTTTGCTAATAATTGTTCTATCGAACGAGTATGTAGATATGCCAATCAGAATCAGCCATTTTTAGCTACAATAGTCAACATTACCAATGTCTACAATGTATTTCTGATGAATTTGACGTTAAAAAACAAGTGACCCCAAAACTTTGAGCGGAAGTGTATTGCTCCTCATTGTCTGTCCTGCTCTCTTATATTTTCTTCTCTCTTCTCCTTCCCTCCCTTCCACTCTCCTCTCTGGCTCCTCCTACTCCCCTCCCTCCCCATTCCTGTTGACAGCCGGCACAGGGGAGAGCTGGCACAACAACCAGCCTTCAGACACAAACAGGCAATTATAAGTGCTATCTGCTTACACACCCGGAAACACACAACTCGCTTCAGGAGGTGGCGGATGAAGAGCAGAGGAGGCCAGGGAAAGAGGAGACCAGGGGAAGAGGAGATGAGAGCACGGACAGGGAGGCACACGCTTGTGTGTGTGTACTAGTTAGTCAGCAGGAAGGAACATGGGAAAGTGATCCCCAAGTTAGCTGACATGTTTCCCCTCAAGACTGGAAGAGAAAGACATTTGAGTCGTGCTTGTTGATTCTGCCTGCAAACAGGAGAAGCCATTCGACGTTAATAAACCCGACCAGATGGGTTTTGCAAAACCAAACACAAGAGAAGAGTGTGGGCGATGGATGGGCCTGTATGCACATGTGTGTATACTGACACGCCAGGAGGGATTCTTTTACAAAGCCTCTTCGACTCAAATGCTGTCCAAATCTCTCCGCTCCTGCCAATAACTAATATGATCACTTATCCGAAAGGGTCCTGAGACCCACACTGTTGGGTGCCACTACAGCTTACCACACGGAGCTGTTTAACATAAAGCTGATCCGTGACAGGGGTATATGTGCTTGTCTGTCTGTGTGTGAGTGTGTGTCTGTCTGTGTGTGAGAGAGAACGTAGTGTGCAAGGGAACTGGACTTTAGGGGATGTCTATATTCCTTGGCATTTTCTCCTGTATTATTTATTATAATTTGGATTAACGTTCCCATTGAATAAGTGTGTCCAAACTTTGACCGGTGGGGTACATGATCCAATCGCCCATCCTCCTGAGGCAGATTATTATGTTACACTCAGAAGGATGTCCCTGTTAAAGACAGTGGATTATTATTTTGTCTCTAATGAGATTGAAGAGAGACAAGAATGGCACTGTTCTAATGTCCATTACTTCGATATGACACAAGGTTCTCACTTAGGATCGAAGGACAAGCTCACTCTTCTATGTTCATGTCGGAAACAACAGTGGATTGTCAGTCGGAAAAGGCAGATGTTTTATGATCTTGTTGCAAGACTCATAATGAGATGTTACGCCTGGCTTGATTCTGAGTTTTCAACACAGATTATAACAGATTATTGATGCTAAATCCTTTGTACAAACAGGAATGTTCTTTTTATAGGCGGATATATTATCCTCAACGTGATGGTACAAAAGACGTTTTGGTTATACCTGTTCTCGTTGTAAGTAAGAGGCGTTATTCAGAAATAGAATACACTGTAATTTCACATTTCTTTAGCAAATCGTTATAACGACATGCCCATCCTAACCCCAACATTTACTTGAAGTTCAGTGATGGCTGGAAGAAACGTCTGATTATGGGTTCCTATACCTCTGGCCTTCACATGTATGGTCCTTCGTGACACACACACACACACCTATCGCTTTCAGCTGTGATGGTACCCCCACCAACCTCCCCACCATGGCTTCACTGTATGTCATCTCTATGTTACTGGCTCGTATCTGGCCTGCTATTTTCGCACCACAGGGCTAATTGAGCCGAATGACCATGGCTGAAACCCAAGTGGCCTCTTAGTCTCTTCACGTGTAGCACACAGCAGGGTAAATAGGCTTCCATTTGGGATGCAGGCAGTGGGGGAGTTGGCCTGGCGGATCAAGGAGGTATGCTCTGCCAGATCCTGGCTCCTTGCTCTAATGTCACCCAGACCAGCCCTATTAAATGCAATTTGGACCCCTTTTAACTGGGAGTATTCTAGCCCCAGTGAACTATTTGTGTTGATGCACTGGCTCCAGCCCCAGTCCACTCCTTGGGAAGCTCCCCCAAGTTCTTAAATCGTCTGGTGCTTGACAATCTTCTCAAAGCTGCGGTCCTCCCTGTTGCTTGTGCCCCTTTTCCTAGCACACTTTTCCCCTCCAGTCAACTTTCCATGAATATGCTTTGATACAGCACTCTGCAAACAGTCAGCCCTTTTCAGAAATGACCCTCTGTGGAGGTTGTCGATGAGTGTCTTATGTACAACTGTCAAGTTAGCAGTCCTCCCCTTAATTGTGGTCGTGTGTGCTGCCCGACTGACACGTTGAAGTTAGTTAGCTGACTAGAGGTCTTCTGTATTGTAAATGTTTTATTCCAATATTTTGATATGCTGGATTTTTTTGTTTGAATCATCAAGATTTAAACAAAAAGGGAAATGTTTCACTTTTCACTTATGTGTAATGTATCTGGAATATATGAAGATGTCACTTCTAGATTTGAATTACGAAAAAAAAAGAAGCACCATTAAATGTTTTGGACCTCATGGTGGGGTAGTTTTACTGTACTAAATAACTGAAGCTGGGAACATTTGGAGTCTGCTGACCACATCTGGGTTCTGTCCTCGCTCCGGTTTAT
Source organism: Novumbra hubbsi (assembly GCA_016801125.1). Classification (NCBI taxonomy): domain Eukaryota; kingdom Metazoa; phylum Chordata; class Actinopteri; order Esociformes; family Umbridae; genus Novumbra; species Novumbra hubbsi. Next base: position 10,699 of record JACXGK010007997.1, read on the forward strand.
TTTGTTTTATGGGTTAGTTTGAAGTAGAAAATCAAATTCATTCCATGGTCATCATACTGTCTTGTTTACTATCATAAAAGGCCCTTTATGCTACCAAGACCGACGGATTCAAAGGCATATGTTTTGTTTGTTGAAAATTAGTTTTGTTTGGTGACTGCATGTCAGAGGGTACCAATGAATGTTTAGTCATTGTCTCACATTGAATACAACAACATTCCAACCGTCGTCGAATAGTAACCCCATGCAACATTGGCTCTGTAAACACAAACATTATAATACAAATTGTGGATTCCATCGAAAAAATACTACAAATATGTATTTGCTTCTTGCTTGAAGAACAGGGGTTTTTACTTTACCCCCTAAAAGCCTTAGAGTTTTGGTTAACGGTAATGGGAATGTTACTCTTTACCATTTATGCCATCTCCTCTCTTTCCCTCTCTTTCCAGCGGGCTGTACCTTTGAGGAGGACTCTGACCCGGGACTGTGTGAATACAAGCAGGGCCAGGAGGATGACTTTGACTGGCAGCTTATGAGGGCATACAACTGGCCACTCACCACCCCTGACCTGCTGCGAGGTATGTGTCAACGCTGATCTGGTGGGGTTTTTTACCTTAGGACACCATCTTCCTCTGTTCAAGAGATCTGTTGTATGTCCAATGTGAATGAATGTTACTGTAATAGCTACCAGACTGTTGCAGTTCATTCTAACTTAGTGTGCTTTGGATTTCATTCCGCCACGGGTTAAAGATTACATTTGAGTTATTGGTTGGACATGACCTATATAAAACCATGTTTCCAAAAAGTTGGGACGCTGTGTAAAATGGTCATAAAAACAGCATGCAAATATTTTCAAATAATTTAAACCCTATATATATTTTAAAATAGTACAAAGAAAACATAGCAAATGTTTTAACTGAAAAATGTTATTGTTCCTGGATCAGTATTAAAAAAAATAACCTGGTGGAACATCTCACAACTAATTTGCTTAAGTTGGAACAGGTCAGTTAACATGATTGGGATTATATATATGAGCATCCCAGAGTATGTGGGGTTCAACACTCTGTAATAGACACAGACAAATAGTGTGATCATTTAAGAATAACATTTATCAACATAAAATCTCAAAGAGTTTGGGGATCACACAATATATGGTAAATATTATCATGAAACTATTCAGAGAATCCAGAGAAGTCTCTGTACGCAAGGGACAAGGCCGTAAACAATATTAGTTGGCCGCAATCTTAAAAAAACACAATTCTGTAGTGGACACCATTGCATGGGCTCAGGAACACTTCCGAAAACCATTGTGAACATTTTACGTCACTCACAGTAAATTAAAACTCAACCATGCAGAGAAGAAACCATATACCAACAAGATCCAGAACCGCCGCTGCCTTCTCTGGGTCTGAGCTCATTTAAGATGGACTGAGGCGTGGAAAACCTTGGGCTAAAGAGCATCCAGTCTGTAATCAGTGCCAGCATCCTTGATGGTATGGGGGTGCATTAGTACACATGGCATGGGTGACTAACAATATATACAGGCTTTGGAGCATCACATGCTGAACATTTATTTTTTAGGAAGGCCTTGCTGATTTCAGCAAGACAATGCCAAACCACATTTGTGAAGGCACCATTAGTGCTGAACAATATATACAGGCTTTGGAGCATCACATGCTGAACATTTATTTTTTTAGGAAGGCCTTGCTGATTTCAGCAAGACAATGCTAAACCACATTTTGCACAAAATACAACAGCATGGCTCTGTAGTAAGAGTCCGGGTGCAAAACTGACCTGACAGCAGTCCAGACCTGTCCACTATTAAAAACATTTGGGACATTATAAAACGTAAAATGTGACACAAGAGACCCCCGAACTGTTGAGCAGCTGAATTCCTATATCAAAGAAGAATGAGAAAACCTTTCACTTTCAAAATTTGTCTCCTCAGTTCCCAAACGCTTACTGAGCATTGATAAAGGAAGAGGTAATGCAAAACAGTGATAAACATGCCCCTGTCCACTTTTTTGGATCCAAAATGGGCATATATTCTTGCAAAAACAATAAACTTTCTCTTGTTCAAAATTCAATCTGTTGTCTTTGTACTATTATTAAAAACATTTGCACATCACACCATTCCTGTTCTGTTTGTATTTTATGCAGCGACCCAACTTTTTTTGGAAATGCTTGAATGTGAACTAAACTTTCCAGATTTGAGCATCATGGGTAACTGTGACATTGACTACTTGGTCTAATTACAGGAAAATGTCATTTCCAGGGACTGAAATACATCTTTTTTTATCTTCCTGCTAGCAGGGGATTATTTTTTGCGACTCTTGTTACTCGAACCGCGAGACCTGTGACTTAGTGTTTGATTTAAAGAAGTAGTGATGGCACAAGTCACTGAAGTGTGGGTTAGTGTACAATTATGCATTTGTAGTAGAAATTTATTATTGGCTGATGTTTGTAACATTAGTAATGGAATGGATTTCCTGGAAAGGTTGGTTAGGTTGTGGTGTGACTTTTACTGACAGCAGGCCACTGTAGGTAGAACACGGTTTGTCTATAGCAGGGACAGGCCTGAGTAACATGGACAAAGAGCTGTTGCCTGAATGTGTTTTATGGCTATTATGTATTGTACTAATCTTTATCTCATTGTCCTGTTTTATATTCTTTCTACAATGACAATTAATGCGTTTGTCCTGGACTTTAAAATATGAATGCTTAAAGCCTCTATAAGAGCTAAGAACCTCGACTTCCTCACTGTTCGTCGTCCGTAATCCCCACGAAGTGCAGATATATCTGTTTGCATGAGTCTTCATCTTTGTGATGTCATCATGCCCACAATGTCTCACACACTTACTCACGCGTGCACACACACACACACACACACACACGTACAAACAAATACAGACCTAAAACATGCCAGTCTGCTTCCTGACACTGTTGATGGTAATGCTGGGTTAGCTTTTTTTGCACCTCAAAACTGTCAAAGTGCAGACTCTGCATATGAAGATGGGATGTTTCCCTGCACAGGTGAACAGTAATTGCAATTTTTGAAATGTGTGTGTCTGTGTTCGTGCTCTGTAGTGCGTTTGATGTCTGCACAGTGCACTTGCTGTGTTATCAAGCACTTGTTCCCCTTATCTGGAAACACACATGCACACACACACACCTCTTCTTCAGAGGCAGGCCACAGTTTGTTTACACGCTCCTTTTAGGATTGATTGATAGGCCATGGGTCACTGCTGATTCTCACCAGTGGAGGTGTTTGTAGTTTATTTATTTAAAATGTAAAAGGTATTCTAATCTCTTAGTGGAAATATCTAGACTGGGAAAATATGGAAGCCATATGTGTGATTGTACATTTTAAAACATATGTAGGCACCCTCAGTAACGTCTTTGTTCATCATGAAGACACACTCTCTCTCTCTCTCTCTCTCTCTCTCTCTCTCCGGGATGACAAATAAGGACTAAATGAAATGCATGACTATGTCAAGGGTTTTCCATGTAATAATTGCGGAGGCTATTTTAAAGCTGTGGCTAACTAACCACTCACACAGGTTATTACTTAATATACCGCAAACCTTTTAGACAATTATTCAAGCTGCTTTGGGAAAGTAGGGATTGCTAACCCACACTTGAAATGGGTTGGAACATAATCGAGTGCTGTTTTTCTGTGGGATTTGGTCCCGTTTCGGTGTACTAAATGAAAATATGTTAAATTATTGATCAGGATGTACACTAAAATAAAAGATTGATGCACCATTCCGTCACATAAACCATGTAGGGTTTACCCATAGGGAGGTGCTTGGAACTGTAAATCATACATCCCATCTGTAACCCTTTATAAGGGTTTAAATCCCTAAAGAGACGCTAAAGAGACTCTTATTGAGACAACAGCTTAGTTTATCTATCGGGTCCCAACAGATCGATAATATTGATCTGACCCGGAGACCACCAGAATATCAATGGGTTGGAACCACTGCAGAGGCAGAGGGAGGGAGGGAGGGAGGGGGAGGACAGGAAGGGATAGAGGGAGAAATATAATGGAATAGGTTGTGAGAGACAGAGAGGGAGAGAAATGGGGGAGTGAGGGGGAGGAAGTGGCTTGCAGATTACATTTCCCTCCATACGATACTTCAAAGGATTAATTCCCCTTAAAACGGAGGTTGTTTTAGGGTACAAATATACAAAACTGAAACGGGATCAATGCATATTGAGTTTGGCCACCTGCGCCTCCGCAGAGCTTGGTTCCCAGTCTCTCTGGTCTCCTCGGAGCCTCTTAATGTGGGTCTGCGGGGGAATCTGACATGTGACTGAAGACTTGTCCAAGTGGAACGGATAGGTGCCTAGTTTTGACAAGGTGTTTTTGATGCAGCGTATTTGATACGGTGTATTGGACGTGGTGTATTTCGAAATAGGGTTGTCAATACAGTCTTTTTGATGAGGCGAATTCCAGTAATGACAGGATTGACATGACATATCTTTGATAAAAAGATGATGTCTTCAAGCAGTGTGTTTCAGGTCTCTTTGCTAGTAGGTAGACTGTGGTAAGACGGCCAATTTACCCTGAAAGTTGATTGTGAGACGAGTGGTGCTCTCATGACCATTGGGTTGGTTGCCAGAACTGTGGGGTGGGTATGAACCTTCCGATGGGATATTGCCATGTTGGTCATGAAGTCATGAGGATTCTGTCTACGTTCTTTGGATTTTATATGGAGGATTCTTTTATGTAAAGGCTCAGATAAGATGTGTGTGTGTGTGTCCCACAAACAATCACACAACTTATTTTCCAATGTTTTTGCCTTTCTGTTTCAGAGGTTTTAATCCAGGACTTCCCCTCACACTTACTCTGATGGTCATTGACTCCAGAATACAAAAACTAACTAGCAGTTGTGGAATGACTCTTTGCATTTAAATGACACATTAGCAGAATGCTATTCCTCCCATAACGCGCGTCCTTACCTCATTTGCATCAACGGGTTTCACGGTTATATCGTCTTTGAAGTTGAGCGGTAGTAAGGATTGCATCCCAAACGGCTCCGCATTCCCTATTAAGTGTACTAGTCTTACCCAAAGTTCATAGGTTGTACACAGCAACTCCATAGTGTGCCATTTGGGAGGCAGCGTAGACGCGGTGTTCAGAGGTTGTACTCTAAAAGCATCCCCTTTGCTTCATGTTGTTGTGGAACCTTTAATGAATACACTTACAGACCCTGATAGGGTCTTCATTCACTCTAATAACTCGATTTAATAAGCAGTATTAGAATGTTAGGGAGAATGTACTGTTTTTGTTGCGTTGGATATTTTACCTTTTGGTTTCACCAATCGAGTTAACGAAAACCTTCTACTGTCTTAGCATTTAGTGCATCAATGTATACAAATGCACAGTTAGTAACAAACATAGTAGTATATGATATCTGAACAGGCTACATTGTGTTCTTGGTCTTAGAGAAAATAGGAAACCTTACTGGTCAGTTTGAACAGGTTGATCTTAATCTCCTGAGAGGGAGGGGAGGGTATTTTTACAGAAGACACACTTTTACTTATCAGACCCTGGGAGAGTCTTGACTGGGTTAAGACATGCACCCTATGGCTGTGGACTGTATATATCTGGATGGCTTCAGTAAGTCCTAATTAAACTGGGACCAGAGCATGAACTGAATACAGAAAGAAATGGAAAAGATAAAGAGAAGGAGAAACTTTCTGGATATTTGTTTATTCCTCAACTCCTATTCACATTACAGGACACATCTGGTTGATCATTTACATAGCCGCTATGTTATTCTTAATTTTCAGTTATGGGCCTTAAGTTGAGTTGTCTGTGCTGGAGCTCTGATTTATGAACAAAAAGGCAAAACATTTTATCAACTTTAGCACAAATTTGGAAGTTCACATTTTATGGGAGATGCTTTGGATAATATGCTTTGGCATATTATTATTCTAGAAACGAAGGGGATATGTTCATAGGCACCAGAATGCTAGACACAGTCCAGACACAGGGAGATTGGAGAGTGATAAGTGAGAGATAGATAAGGTTTGTTCCTCTTGCTGATTCAAAGTAAAGAGGAGCTTGTCAAGTGGAACTCCCAAGAAGGCTCAGTTCATATCAGTTATTATCCGTATAAACCACATTGACCTATAAACACTGGAAGGATTTTACTGAAATGGTCTTTTCTCATCAGGGAACTGAGCCCATAAGATCATAAGACCAAGAAAATTAGATTGTAGACACAAACTTCCCCCCATCCCAGATTCTTTTAGACATCCAGGAATTGGGCCAGAATCATGAGCATTGTTTTGTAAATGAAATGTTCAGAAAGTGCCTCTGTTTCAAATTGTTTTCCTGTTTTTGCCCAATGAACATATCCCTGAAAGGGCATCAAAACCATGCCTGTTTTCTTATTCCACAAAGGATAACAAACAATCTGTTGTTCTGTTTCATCAGACTTCACCTTGACCTTCATGGTTAAGATACCGGCCACCTCCAGAAATTCTACGGAAGGACGCAGCACAAGATGATTGGCTTGTATTGAGGAAACAGCAGGTGTTGATTGGCTTATTATACTGCTAAGCCAGAGATCCGTGATTAGCAGTGGAGACTGACTCTGATTCTGCATTGTGTCTGAAGAACAGAACACACCCTTTCTTGGTTTATAAGTCAGTTGATTTAATATGCAGGTTGACAGATGAGAGAATATGTACTAACACCACGCTTTGTTTGCCTTTGATTGGGTTGAAACATGATAGAAAATGAACACTTAGTTTAGTTGCAAAATTCATGTCCTGGTTTTATTGAAATCCTGGTTAGATGATTCTTGGAATCAGGAAGAAGTAAGCAGCAAATCAGGAATCTTCCTATCAGGATTTCAGGACAGCCATGAAATTCATTGAACGATTTCCAGAGTGTGCAGCCCTAACCCTGGCAACAGTTTGATTAATCTTCTCCGCCGCAAGCCCTTCACAGCACGACTAACCAAATGAGTCAATATAGTGTATTAAATAGGCTGTCTTTACCCCTGTTGTATCCCTAGCTTTGTGGAACTGCTGTATGGTCCCACTGACTGGGGACATCGAGTGACCAGGTCCTCTACAATTAACCCTAACTTGAATTTTCACCACAGTGGCTTATGAAAGGTTGCTGTTGTGAAGCTGTGTGCTGCTGCCAGTGAGGCATTCATCCCAGCAGCGTTAGTGGTCTCCAAAAAGGACATTGTCTCATCGGTAGTGTTGCATTGACCTCTTCCTGCTGCTGTCGTGATGGAACCTAAGAATATACACACACACCACATACAATAATACATTTTCCAGATAATTTGTTCCGTTCTTTTTTTCTAGGCTCACTTGGTTAGAGCCTGATGCCATGACCCAATGTCAGTGTTATGGTTTTGATTCCCCCCGGGGGGGCCAGTACATAAAAAAACAGGAATGTGTTTACCGCTTCAAGTTGCTGTGGATGAGAGCGCTGCTAAAATACTTAAAATGGAAGTGATTCGTTTGCTTTGTTAGAAGATTTTGGCGGAATGTCCAGACATTATTCATAGGTATATGCCAGTCAGTGGTGATAGTAACCAGTGGCAATCATTGGCTTTTTGACCTAAGCCGTCGGTGTGGGAAGAAGTACGTTATAATCGAGGAACATCACAGCAGCATCAATGCTTCATGATGACATAACAAATGAATAATAAATGCCTGAGTCAGACTCTGAACGCAGCAGAGCTTTGGTAGAGCGTGTCATTTCGTCGTAAAACGAAGGCAGTTTTAGCAATTTCCTTCATCACCGTTCTATATTTAGGCATGGCTTACAATGTGTTGAAATGTCGAGTGCTACTTCTCAGATAGCCTACTTCACAGGCAAATGGTCGCAGAGATAATTAGAGAAGTATCCGTGCTTTTTTTTTCTCCCCCCAAAAAAATAATGAAGTGAAGATGGAGCGGGTAATGAATGATTGTTGGCAGAGGAGGGATATGAATGTTGACTGGGGGCCCGGAGAGGACCACGCAGTGAGTGATGAGTGGGAATACAGGCAGTTTACCTTCTGTCACATGTCCGGCCTGTTGCTTTGGGCAGCAGGACTTCAGTAGCCAACCGGCTCAGAATAAGTGACTATCAGCATCACTCACAAGTCCCACCCACCAGTACATCAAGGATCACAAAGACCGTGTCCAAGTGCACTCAAAGTAGTCTAGGTACATTTTGTCAGATCTACTGGGAAAAAAATTACAAATGAGAAGAACAATTTTAAATAAAATATCACTGAATGTAATAAGCCAGTTAGCCTCAATCATGACAATACAAAACCATTTGCAAATGTAAATGTAATACTGTTACTTGCCATTGCAAACATCTTTTGTTACGTTTTACACACAAGCTAACCGCAAGCAAGATGCAAACAAAGAACTGTGAACCTTACCAGATGATGATTTGAAATGTTGTAAGCTCATCTTCTAAAAGGCAGATGTTAACACATTAGCAAACCTTATTGAAAACACCTTCTGGAGCAGCTTCCAATGTTATTCAGTTTTAAAAGTGTGCCAGTGATGGATGTAAGCCTGATTTTGTTATATGCTTTATGGTTTTTAGAACCTCCTCCAAAACTATCCCACCCATTTTAAGCCAAGTTGTGATTGGTTGATTTTACTGTCATTCCAAAATGTTGCTCTAATACAGTTACATGTCATGTGGATTCTGTCTAAAACCTGAAGGCCTAGCTAGATGTTGTCTATCCAGAGACCGCAAAAGATTATTTCTGGTAATTATTTGGTTTTAATCATTCTCTGTCCTACACAAACAGTACACATTTAAATAACAATACATTCAAATTAATTTAAATATGAAATAAATCCAGAAAATCATATTGTATGATTTTTAAGTAATTCATTTGCATTTTATTGCATGGCATAAGTATTTTGATACATCAGAAAAGCAGAACTTAATATTTGGGACAGAAACCTTTGTTTGCAATTACAGAGATCATCTGTTTCCTGTAGTTATTGACCAGGTTTGCACACACTGCAGCAGGGATTTTGGCCCACTCCTCCATACAGACCTTCAGGTTTCAGGTCTGTCGCAGGCAATACGGACTTTCAGCTCCCTCCAAAGATTTTCTATTGGGTTCAGGTCTGGAGACTGGCTAGGCCACTCCAGGACCTTGAGATGCTTCTTACGGAGCCACTCCTTAGTTGCCCAGGCTGTGTGTTTCGGGTCGTTGTCATGTTGGAAGACCCAGCCACGACCCATCTTCAATGCTCTTACTGAGGGAAGGAGGTTGTTGGCCAAGATCTCGCGATACATGGCCCCGTCCATCCTCCCCTCAATGCGGTGGAGTCATCCTGTCCCCTTTGCAGAAAAGAGTCCCCAAAGAATGATGTTTCACCTCCATGCTTCACAGTTGGGATTGTATTCTTGGGGTTGTACTCATCCTTCTTCCTCCAAACACGGCAAGTGGAGTTTAGACCAAAAAGCTGTATTTTTGTCTCATCAGACCACACAACCTTCTCCCATTCCTCCTCTGGATCATCCAGATGGTCATTGGCAAACTTCAGAGGGGCCTGGACATGCGTTGGCTTGAGCAGGGGGACTTTGCGTGCGCTGCAGAATTTTAGTCCATGACGGCATAGTGTGTTACTAATGGTTTTCTTTGAGACTGTGGTCCCAGCCCTCTTCAGGTCATTGACCAGGTCCTGCCGGGTAGTTCTGGGCTGATCCCTCACCTTCCTCATGATCATTGATGCCCCACGAGCTGAGATCTTGCATGGAGCCCCATACCGAGGGTGATTGACCGTCATCTTGAACTTCTTCCATTTTCTGATAATTGCGCCAACAGTTGTTGCCTCCTCACCAAGCTGCTGGCCTATTGTCCTGTAGCCCATCCCAGCCTTGTGCAGGTCTACAATTTTATCCCTGATGTCCTTACACAGCTCTCTAGTCTTGGCCATTGTGGAGAGGTTGGAGTCTGTTTGACTGAGTGTGTGGACAGGTGTCTTTTCTACAAGTAACGAGTTCAAACAAGTGCAGTTAATACAGGTAATGAGTGGAGAACAGGAGGGCTTCTTAAATAAAACCTAACAGGTCTGTGAGAGCTGGAATTCTTAGTGGTTGGTAGGTGATCAAATACTTATGTCATGCAATAAAATGCAAATTAATTACTCAGAAATCATACAATGTGATTTTCTGGATTTTTGTTTTAGATTCCGTCTCTCACAGTTGAAGTGTACCTATGATACAAATTACAGACCTCTACATGCTCTGTAAGTAGGAAAACCTGCAAAATCGGCATTGTATCAAATACTTGTTCTCCCCACTGTATATATAAATGTACATTTGTATCCACTATACTTTGGATGCCTTCTCTGAAGGTGTAGAAGGCCATGGCAGGTTCTCACACATGAGGAACAGCACTTGGGATTGCTGTGGTATCTTTCTGGGGCTTCAGTGTTCATCATTCAGACACTTCTTCGGGCTAAGGGCTGTGAATGAGATCCACTTTTCTCCTCTAAAGACCCCTGAGGGGTTTTTCTTCTGGACAGTCACCTTCCCGCCCCACACTCTGTCTGAGTAATAGATATATTGGTGCCGGAACTACTGAGCTAGGCGGAGATCATTTGCATATAATGTCCTGATAACGGATGTAATAATGAATGCTCTGGGCCTCGTGAACTGTACCAGGAGTAGAGGGAGCCTCCATGAGACGGATGATCCTTTGAATAATGCACACCAAGCAATATTTTGCTGCCAGATCAAATGAGTGTGTCGTGAAGAGCTAGATGAGGCTGGAAGCCAGTGGTCCACCGTGGTGCCGGCCACGCCGAGTCTGACCGTCCTGGGCTCTGTTCTGTATGTACGCTACGAGCCAAAGGCCCCAGTCACACCTCCTGAGTCCCAGAGTAAGTACCTCATCACTCCAGTTCTTATAACCCAGCCTGACAAGCACAGCGTTTTACATCCAGCCACAGGTCACAGGTCCAGCCACCGTAGACAGGATGTGCTGCACATCCTCATCCTGTTCTGGTCCCTCGTCGTTCCCAGCCTTTGCCTGTAGTAATGTCACCTGCATTTCAACCACGGTAGTACATTTTGTCCCACGAACAACAGCTCCTGTCTGATAACACCTGGTCCCTATCTTGATGTCCAGGCCCGGGTCCCAGGCCGGAGTTAACCGGTTCAGACCTGTTAACTGCCGGGCTCGATAGGGCATCTGCCCTATTTTAAATATCCCAAGACCCTTATTACGAGTTCAGTGTATATAGTTCATAACTCTTTACAGTTATACTGGTTTAATACAGACTTTCATTTGAAAATGAAACTTAAAAGCACTTCTGTGACGCGAGACTTGTGTGAGACTCATTACAAAGTTATTAAAGGCTGACGGCTTGGTCGCCTGCATTCCTTGAACGGGCGGAAGAGCAATATAGACTACGCTTATAGCCCTTTGCCTGTCTAATTCGTTTTTTCAATCATTGTTTTAAGATTCTTACCACCACAATGACAGTCTAGGTTTGAATTTGGATGTGTCTGTGGCAGACAAGTAGCAATACAAATTGGTTCTAGTTGAAAATGGTACAATAGCACAGTGCGGCTGTCTTGGAGAACACTTCTGAACCCTTTGGCGGTTTTTACAATGAGACAGGGTCGTTCATACAATTGGAAATGATAACATTGGGGAATGATGAAAACGGGAAGAAATTCAGATTTTTAATGAATTTGTGTATGTGACAATTATTTCATTGTGTTTTTTTAAGGGTTCAATGAAAACTTTAATGAAATCTATTTTGATATTATTTAATTTGGCACTGAATGAGTTGGGCATACTTTCTTTTTTATTCTCTTCAGATTGACATGGGAATGATAGAATTGCTTGTCAAAATTACTTTTCATTAAGTGACGTTGCTATTCTTCAAAGTGTTGCGGTTAAAACACATTTCCATACACACACACATTAACACACATGAGATTAAAGTTACTGTCCTCAATAGGGCCCAGGAATTATAAACATGAAATTATTGAGAACTATACAAATAATATTACAGTAATTTAACATCCAGTACCTAGTGGTGGATACTTGCTGCTTATTGGTTTTACATTAAGCGAAATATTTTGAACAAAATGCTGAATTACATATTTAATAATAATAATGTTCCTCTATTTTTCTGTGTAGAGAACAATCTATGAGGCCTTTATCCATTGCATGTAGGATAATGTCTTTACAGTGTTTTGGAAAACAGGAAGCACAAACAAACTTAGTGGAACAATTCCATGCTGCTGCACTTTTCTCCTGCTTGTGGCCCTGGCCGCGGTGTTTCCTGCATACACATGTTGACATTCTTCCATTCCAACTATCGTTTTCACTTCTTGTCTAAAAGTGCTGCCAGTGTAGAGACACAGGTGAGAAGTTTGCACATTCTGTTCATGAGCTATTTGTTTAAGGCGGTGACAGTTGATATCCATTGTGCATCCCAGGTGAAAGTTAGGTGACAGTCTTTTAACGTCCTTGACTTAAACCCAATCCACAATATATCTTCGCACCGGAGTTGTTTGGAATGACTTAGACAATTTTCTTCTCTCCTTTCCCCTCTTAGGATTCAGTTTCTGTCTCAACCTCCATGTTTCTCTTTAAAAGTTTCTCTCTGTATGCTTCCTCCACCTAGTCATCCCACACTAAGTAATGTCTCCACTCAAATGGGAGGTTGAGTGGATTAGCTAAATGAAATTGTACTGCTGGTTGATGTTTAAAGATCTAACAAATACTATGGATTAGAGGTGAGAATAAAGGTAAAGAAGGATACCGGGGAAGGAATGGAGGATGATTTTGTAGGGACAGATGGAAAAGATATGGTGGCATAATGGTGGAGTAGGTGTAGAGATATGGGATTGATCAAAAAAGGCAGGCAGGGATGAATGCTGGGATGCAGGGATGAAGGTGAAGCAGTGCAGGGATGAAGGTGAAGC
>JACXGK010007998.1:0-23639 GCA_016801125.1 Novumbra hubbsi
AAAAGAAGCAGGGCTGAGGTTTACAAAAAAACATAAGGATGGGACAGTAAGGGACTGGAGTCCAATTTTCAGCTTTCCCCTACACCTAGTCGTCTAATGGTTAGACGAGGAGAGGCCTACAAGCTACAGTGTCTCGCACCCACTGTGAAATTTGGTGGAGGATTTGTGATGATCTGGGGGGGGCTTCAGCAAGGCTGAAATCAGGCAGTTTTTTCTTTGTGAAGGACACATGAATCAAGCCATGTACAAGGTTGTCCTGGATAAAAGCTTGCTTCCATTTGCTCTGACATTGTTCCCCAACTCAGAGTGTTGTTTTTCCCAGCAGCACAATGCTCCATGTCACACAGCCAGGTCAAACAAGGTGTGGCTGGAGGACCACCATCATGACCCTGTTATGTCCAGCCCAATCTCTTGACCTGAACCCCATTGAAAACCTCTGGAATGTGATCATGAGAAAGATGGAGCAAGCCATCAAATAAAGTTAAGTGGCTTGAATTGTTGCACCAGTACTGGCATAAAGTAACCCAACATCAATGTGAAAGACTGGTGGAGAGCATGCCATGTTGCATAAAAGCAGAGATTGAAAATCAGGGTTATTCCATCAAATATGTATTTCGTTATGTTAAAACATTAGTATTAGTATTAGTCAGTATTAGTATAGAAATTCATATTTACCTATTTTCATTGCATTGTTCGAGGTCTGAATATTGCATATGTTTTGTTATTTCGACTATGTGATAATTTTCTGCAAAAGAATGCTCTTATAATTTGGAATGTGGGAGACATGTTGTCAGTAGCTTATACTGTTGTCCAAAGGCAGAGCATCGTAACTATGATTTTGGTTAAAATGTATTTAAATATATAAAAAAGTATTTTGTTGCTCCGTTTTTGAGATATAAGGGTGTAATAATTGCAGTAACTACAAAAGTGGTCATTAAACTTTATAGCCATTTTTCTCATTTTCACTCAAGGCATAGTTACAACGGTTAGGCTTTGTAGTGCAGTATAGAATAGAACAAAATGTTAATTTTACCAAAACACATATCTATAAATAGTAATACCAAAGAAACTAAACATTTTGCAGTTGTCTTAATTGTTTCTAAAGCTGTATATTGGTATAATGCGGTTTAAGATGTCTTAAACCGCATTATACCAATAAAAAAAAACTTTATAGTGCGATTTTCATCATGTCTTGCACACATTGGAAGCACCCAATACTACAGAATGCAAAGCAAACACATTACAGAAAATGTAACTAACTGGCAATAAACATCAGTTTATGCAATTTGGTACTGAATTTGGTAGTACATTATGCATTCAATGGCAAAAATAACCCCCCAAAAAACGTACAATTGGGTACATTTTATAATGGTTTGGAGTTGCTTAGCTGGTTTTGGAGACCTTGAACATGTGTTGTGTATTTTCTTGTGTCCAATGTTCAACGCAGTTGCAAAACACTGTGCCTCAATGAGACATTGTGTGTTTTTCCAGCAGGACAATGACACACAACCCTGTTAATAAGCAGCTAGGAAAGGTAAAGAAGAGATGCTGCAATAGTGTTCCCAGTAAAGAGCAAAGATCTACGTCACATTCAATAACGCACGGCATGAGTTTAAAGAGTTGAAACAACTGTTTGCTCTTACAACACCAGTAGAAATGTGCAGCAAAGACATTGGTAGCTGCAAGAAGAGTTTGTCAACAATTTATTTGGTCTAAAGCCTATACAAGTATTAACTTAGATGTGATTATAATTTAGCCCAAGTCAGCAATATTTTCTTTCTAAATAAATGTAGTAAACTGTACATTTTATTTTTGTTTATTAAGAATAGTTTTTAGAAATAATAGTGAATAAGTCAAAGGATGTCAATATACAATGCCTTAAAAAATGAAATTGTCAAAACTTCATAATACCTACAAACTCTCCCATCAAAATGTGATAGAGGTTATCTTTGCATTTCACCATTAATGTATTACACATGGAAAATTTGCTCTACGTTCTGACAACTATGCCAATATTTTTAGGACATGGTGACCTTTATCAACATATTTGCTTCAATTAGCTGTACAAAAAACATGTATAATCTTTGCTTATATTAAGCCATTATTGATAAAAGTCCACTTATTCTATAGATATTTAAATGGTTACCAAAATGGCAAGATGGTGTACAGCCTGGTTTCTACTTCTCTGTAGGTGAAGGAAAACAGCTCTGAAGCACCACATAGAAAGGGGATTTGGGTAATTGTATTGGGCAGAAAGGCTATTTCGTGCACACCTCCAAACAATTGTTAATTGTGTGCATTCTGTGACGTAGGGTGTCAAACAAAGCTGATTGGACATGTAGTTCATATATCCAGAAGCCCATGCAATGATAACAAACAATAAAAAGCGTTTTGCAGAAAGGGTTGTTTCTTTTTGTATAAATTCTGGCTAAATATATACAACACTGCCCTCTAGCGCATGCAATAATATTGACTAGGCCAACTACTGTGAACTATTAAAAAGCCCTTAATCCTACACTAAACCTCATACCATATTTGAAGTGAATCAAAAAATTCCCTATGGAAGAAATTCATGGTGTAAGAACTGTAAGAGCAGTTGTTTGTTTAGGAGACCTCAGAAAAATTCACTATTATTAATGAAATGGATGGTTGACGTGCTGCCGCATTTGTCATTATTACATGACAACAAGCATACATTTGTTTTATATGGGAAAACTATTGTGTATACGGATAAAACCATACTGCTTTTTTATCATCTGCAGACAAATATATATAAAACATTTATATACATATAAAGCATTTTATTATGTTTTTATATAAATATAAGTATAAATTGCTCAGAAAAAACTTAAGGGAACACTTAAATCTTGGCTGGAATGAAACTCACAAAGAAAATCAAAGTAAAAAATTAAAATAACAATCTGTTCCAACATGCATTCATCACAGCAACTCATAGTGTGACTCAGTATTGTTTTTGGCTCCAAAGTGCCTGTGCAGTTCTGACAATGTCTGGGATGCTCCTGACGAGACGGCGGATGGTGTCCTGGAGAATCTTCCCCCAGACCTGGTCCAGGGGATCAGTGAGCTCCTGAAAGTCTGTGGCACTATTTGCGGTGTTGGATGCACCAGTACATGACATCCCAAGGTAATCAATTAGTCGGGGAATGCCAGGGCCAGTCAATGGCCTCAATGCCTTCGTCATCCAGGAACTGACTGCACACTCCTTTCAAACACAGTCTTTTTGGCAGGTTTGCTCAAGGTATTTCTCAAGGTTGGATGACAATTATATGTATTCCAATTTTCAAATTGTGCCAGAGATTTTGAATTGGATAGAGATCAGGAATTTGACTGTGCCACTGTAGGACATTCCTTCTTTTGTTCTTGAGCACATTCACTCCATTGTTGCTGTTGTTTTATGCTTAGGATCATTGTCCTGCTAAAAGGTATTACATTTGCTTCAAACATAGGGTTTTGATTTTTCCAAAAAGATACATTTTCTTCTAACCTGACCAGAATAAACTGTCAGGCTTTCTGGCAAACTGAAAACATGTTTTCAGTAAAAGGTTCTTTCTTGCCACCAACCCATATAGGCCAGTGTTATGACGAGCTCTTGATGCTGTTGACTGCTGCAATAATTCTTCACTTCCAGCCACTGAACTCTGTTGCTCCTTCAAAGTACTTTGTCTGTGGCTTCTCTCAGAAGTCTCCTTGTTTGTGTTGCATTCTTCTTGACAGAGTTTGCTACCAATGTGCTGTTGCTAACAGTTAAGCATTCTTCACTAACAGGTCCTCTGGTCCTGCACTCAAGTGCAAACTTGCAACAACCATTTGGAGTTAGCAGGTAGCATACATTATTTATGTTTTTTAAATACATTCGGTATTGACACCCTTCAAGTAACTAAGCAAAAGTGAATGCAAAAAAGGTCATATTTTAGGCTCAAACATAAGGGGGAGCTGTTGACTTCTCAAAACTTTAAACATTTCAATTAGTTGCATAATATTGTTTAGATAAACAAAGGTTTCAAAATGATTGGCATTTGTATAAGCAATATTTAGTGAAGCCTCCCCAGGGTTGGATAACAGCATTGAGCCTCTTCCCGTCTGACTAGTTTGGCACACACTTTTGGATCATGGACAACTCCTCGGTGCAGCAGATTTCAAGATCCTTGATAGTCTTAGGTTTGTTCTTATGTTCTGCCGTCTTCAATTCCATTGTAAAACATACATTTTATGATGTGACAACAAATTCTGTGCTGGTTTTGATGTATGTTTGGGGTCATTGTTTCATTGAAAGGTTTATCCATGGCCATGTGTTATTACCCGGACTGGATGACACTATGACATCACTACACTTAAGAAATAACAATTTATTGCATCCCTTAACATTTTCCTCACAATACGTGAGGGCAATATGCATCCTAATCTCGACAAACTACCCCACCACTTAAAACCCCCCTAGACTAAGTAATACTATCAGTATTAGTACAGTACAGTACACAAGGTCTGGCCAATTAGTTCACAAGGTCTATCCCACAACAAACCCATTTCTTACCAAAAGGATGGAGCTATATACAGTCGCACTCAAACGTTTAGACACACCTACTGATTCTAGGGAATCTTTAGTTTTACTCATATCCACCACATAGAACAATAGTGAAGACATCAGATCTTCAATATGAAATCTATTCTGATCTCCTTAACACTTTCTGGGTTGTTAATTGATAACGTGATAGTCTTAGGATTGTTCTTGTGTTCTGCCTTCTTCAATTAAGACTACAGAATTTTTGTTGGATTCCATTGTAAAACATAATTCTTTTGGTCTGACAATTTCTGTGTTGGTTTTGATGTATGTTTGGGGTCATGTTTTATTGAAAGGTCTATCCATGGCTAAGTGTCAATACCCAGACATGATAACCAAGATTCCACTAGATCTGAAATAACAATTCTTTGCATCACTCACAATTTTCCTCACAATACGTGAGGGCAATATGCATCCTCGTCTTGGCAAACTGCCTCAACACTCTAAACCCCCTGGACTAAGTAATACTATTCCAGTCTCATTTCGTAAGAAAAAAGGAGACAAGGAAACATTATTGTGACAATTCTATTAAACCATAGAGAAAGGATTCTATAGTCTGGCTTTAAATAAAATATCAAAACGAACAAAATGTTAATGTACCAATGTACTGTATTTCAGTAATATGAAATCATTTATCAAGGGTTTAAGCACTTTTGCAAATCACTGTGTCTATTTAAATTTCCTGTTTGATTTAGCAAGCTGCCCTGCCCCACCTACAGTTGACAATGGAGGTTATACTGTAATGCAAGACATTGAAGCTGTTGCTACAAAGGCCATCTACAAATGTCAAAATTCTTATAAACTGATTGGTAGGAAAACTATTAGATGTGCAAAGGAAAATTGGGATGACCCTCCAAAGTCCTCAAGTAACTGAATTACTTTCTTATAATATTACAATTGTAGTACATGTTTGTAAATATTTTAAGGGAATAATATTGTTTCCAAGGAAAGTTTCATCTGTGGAATTTAAATTAGATTAAGTATCCTAATCATATTCCGCATTGTTAAAACGTTCTTACAAAAAGGATGGCGCTATATGGGTCATTGTCCAACTACCTCCTCTTATGGTGATGAAAATGTTAAGATGTATCTCTTTGTAACAGTAAATCATATATCTTAATATGTTCAATTATTTGTGCAGGAGCAATATATAACTATGGTTGCACAGAAATTAATTGGGAATAACAAGTTTTTTGTTCTTTTTAAAAAGCAGTCCATGGAAAATGTCATTACCACCATGTCACAACACATGATTTTTATTTTGAAATAAAATCACATAGTTGTGGTCAAAAGTTTATATACACATGTAAACACAGACGTGTTTCATCATCAAATTCCACATGTTCTCGATGGGGTTCAAGTCAGGATTACATTTTTTTCTAATTTCTTTACCCCCTTTGATGTGTGTTTAGAGTCATTGTCCTCTTGAAACTTTCAACTGTGTCCAAGGCCCAACCTTCTGGCTGATGATTTTAGGTTTTCCTGAAGAATTTGAAGGTAATCATCCTTTTTCATGATTCCATTAACTTTCTGTAAAGCAGCAAAACTGCTCAGAGCATAATACCACCATCATGCTTGACGGTAGGTATGGGTTTTGGGGTTATAGCACTTTCCTCCAGAATAACTTTTCGTTGTCCATGTGATCAGCAGCAAACTTCTGTTGAGCCTTAAGGAGTCGCTTCTGGAGCAAGGCCTTCCTTCTTGCACGGCAGCCTCTCAGCCCATGGCGATGTAAAACACACTTAACTGTGGACTCTGACACTTGTGATCCAGCAGCTTCTAATTCATGGTAGGTCTGCTTTTTGGTGGTTCTAGGTCGACTCCTCAACACAACTGCGTCATGCACTTTATACTTACAAACAACGGTTTGCACTGTGGATCTTGGGACCTGTAGCTGCTTTGAAATGGCTCCAAGTGACTTTCCTGACTTGTTCAAGTCAATCTGCTTCTCCAGAGCCAAGCAGTGATCCTTAGTCTTGCCCATCAATGAGTTTGTGGTTGAGTCTAATGACTGTATCAAACAAGCCCTATTTAAATGGGCTCAGAGAAGTCACCAGTTGTAGTCTATCATAATCACTCATGAGAAGTTGTAACAAAGAGAACTTCGTTACTTACTAGGTCAAATGGTGCTGGGTATGGTAGGAATTACACAGGGAACAAATAACTTCGCTATGCATGTTAATAATGGCACTCTGTACATGGGAGGCAATATTGGCACTTTATTGGTAGGATTTACACAGAACATTTTGTACAGGATATTTTAGACATGTATTCAATATTTATTGGAAGGACTAACTGTTGAACCAGGATTGTTGTTCTACGACAGGCTAGCATTAGTACTTTGCTCCGCCTGGAAAGGGAAAGGTGGATTACGTCGATGTAGGGAACTAACTGCTGGTTAGAATGAATTAACGACGGGTAAATCAGTTGTGGAAATTAAATCAATAATAAAAAATGCGCTAATGTAATTGTATAAGTTGTTGCATGAAACACTTACCTGTCCAAAAGTGTCCCCGGGGTACGAACACCTATATATGATGTTCCAGGTTGGACCAAGGGGGAGGATCAGAGTAGGGTGGTTTGGTAGTCAGGTGTATAGGTATATTTATTACTGTGAAACTTTCCTTTATATCAGTACAGTGAGGGCATAATGTTTTTACATGTTGTTGCAGAAGGGTGGAGACCTGGGTGGAAATATTTATTGTAAATGGTTAAATTATCTGTTGATTGTAATTGTGCCATATGATAAATGTATGCACCCCTGTGAATGGTATGATCCATGGGTGTTGTCTGGGGAAACTATATAAAGGGTGCCAGTTTTCATCTGTGGGGAGGCTGGGCTGGACTCATAGTGTTACTGCCATAAGCTATATGTCTGTAAACTGTTGGTCCTGAAATAACCCACCTCTGCATTACTCTTGTCTGGGCCTCCTTGTCCACTGTATTTTACAGTCGCTAAATGGCCATTCTTACAGAAGTTAAAGAGGTCATGTCATGACTGTTTTTGTGACAAAGAAGTATGTGCTCCAATGATTCCATAACAGAAAAATAATAGTTGTAGTAATTATTGGAAACTCATACTGCCATGACATACATGTTCTTTACAAGTGTATGTCAACTTTTGACCACAACTGTACTCCAGCTTTATATGCATTGTGGCACACTATTTAAATGTATTTAACACTTGCACCTACGACTCCATACCTTTTTCCCTGACTCCTCGGGGAGCTTACGTGTAGTGGGGTGTTGCGTTCCGTTGTCCAAGAGGTGTACGTAACGGTGGGTTCCACACGCTAGGCAGCTGCGTAGCGTCAAACCCAGCCACCTAGACACGAGAAGAGGGTGAGTGTCTCCAAATCATCATCTGCAATCAAGGTAGGTGTTGAACTTTCCTCCACCTCTCTGTCCACCCAGACTTTTTTGAATCACACACAGCGGTGTGGTTAACAGCGTTGAAGTCGGTTCTTAGCTCTGATTATTCTGCGTTACTAGATTCATGGCTAGAATAAGTACCAATCAAAATAGTTATTGACTAAAACTGTCAGGGTCCATCCTGACCTGTTTCCGTCTGGTCCCATGGCACCCTCTGGTGGCCTATGTGCACAGTGCGCCTCACAGTCTCACAACACTCAGTCATCAAGCGCCTAGCCACTTCACACACCTGTCCCTCATCAGTGTTCGTTATCACCTCTTCATAACTTCCTGGTTTTCGACCCCACAGTGTCGATTCAAACTAAGTACAACGCCAGTTCTTAGCACTGCTACGTATTACGTTATTTGACCTTCTACTCATTAGAATTGGCTTTCTAGCCTTTTTGTTTTCTTTATGACTAGTGGCATTTATTATCAGCACCTATCGTTCTGCTTACTGCCATTACCAGTAAGCACTATAAACGATCGTTACTCAACTCCCCACCATCGTCGTGCTTTTGGGTCCACCCTTCACTCTGTTCACTCGAGACCTTACAAAAACGTACCTAACAAGAGAAAAACCAGCGAATGCGCGACAAATTACACCTGTTCAATGCCCTTTATAATAAATTGCGGCAGTAATTGAATCCCTGGACTATGGTATGCTCTTCATGCAGTTCTCTTTCAGCGTGGGTGCGATGTAGTCAAACATTAACTAGGAAATATTTTACCCTAACTTTAACAGTTTTGTCTACATGCTTATAGTGTCAAATGTTTGTGTAATCCGAATTTGCTAGGTGTGAACTATAACACAAACAGATTCCAAACAACTAATTCACATCTAGAGTTTTAGATAATAAGTTGTCTTCGTCCAATGTTCTGACCAAAGATTTCGGCATTTTAGATTGTCTGCTCAACCAATGGACATTGCAGTCACCCCTTTCCAATGTGCAATGGTAAAACCTATTGCTTTATAACTTTAACACATTTAGAAAATAATGGCACCTAAGCAGGGATTATACATTAACGTACATTTACAATAAAAGCCACTTAACACACAACATGCATTGTTTAACATTTAGGAAAGGGCAGACAATTTCAAAACATTTTGGTATTCTAGATAGTTACATTTCATTACTCCTGTTATCACTGGTGCCTTTCCAGAGCCAGCAAATGTCTGTGGACCTCCTCCAAATCTAAACAACGATACAGTGACACATAAGAACAGTACAGAAATGGTGAATCCATTGACTATGTTTGCAAGAAAAACTACATCCTTAGTGGTCAATTCCACAAAACATGTCGTAAAGGCACCTGGGTTGGACTGATTACCTGCCTGGGTATGTAGCCATCTAAAACCATCAGCCTTTCTTCCCAGCTACACACTATTGATGATGGGAAAAAATCTAATGAAGGTTTGGGCCATTTTCAGGACAGGAATTGTAGGGGAATTTTGGAGTTTCACATATCCGCATAATAAATTCACTAAGGAATCAATTTTGTAACCATAGAAGTATTATAGAAGTCATGGTAGTATTATAGAACTAACATTTTAATAATCAATAAGCTGTCAATATACTCATAAGCAATGAATATATTGAACTACATGTATTGATAAATAATGCTAATCAATATCTATTCACATAGTCAAGTATGCACTGAATAATAGTACAATCACTGGGACACAGAGAACACTGAGGTAACGTCATAAGGTACCAGTTGACACCATGACCTATCACTCTGGTCAAGCTCTGGGTCTCTGGGTGTGGGATTAACTGATATCTGCCTGTTGTAACTCTTCTTAGACTGTTGGGGTCTCGTGAGGAGGGGGCGCATGGGTTGCATTGTCTCCTGAGATAACCAGGCCAACACGGTTTCATTAAGTGTTACGGGGGGGTGATAATTAGTAACGCCAGGAGGAAGGGCCGCCTATAGCTTATCATTAGTGGGAGGGTCTGTTGAATGGGACACAAGACAGGACATGGTATAAATGTTTGTGTTAGAAAGTTGTACGTTGGTCTTTTCTGCAGAAACTTAATGATGATGTTCATTAAAGTCTATTTGATTCCAAAACCTCAGAAGTTCTTGCATCTTTTTGAGTCGGGAACCAAAGTATTTCCCATGACATAATCAAGTTCAATTTATGATTAAATCGGGAATGTATGTCCTTCAATAATTCTGTGATTGCTCAATTCCTATCAAATCAATCAACGCATTACCATCTGGCGGCTTGCAAATTTGACAAACCACAGCAGTTTATGCATAAAATTGTGAATTAATCATAATAAAGACAACATACAAAACAATCCCTAGACCCACCACCACCCTGATTCTCCACTGGTCTTTCGGTACAGCACGGTTTTAGTACACGTTCTGATTAATACGTTCCACCTTGTGAATGATCAACTGATGGCGGAACATTGAATTTGCCTAATATTAATAAATCCCTTGCACCTCACAACCCCACACCTTACTTCTATCATTTCACAAGGGTGTGGCGTTCACGCACAGCAGGGCGATGCGCTGCCTTGTAAAAAGGCGTGCCTAACACCAGATCCAAATAGGCTTTATTTTACACATCGGGAATATCTCACTGTTAAGCGCATTGCTTATACAAGTCATACACCAGACCGCAACTTGCCTCAATGCCAATAGTGGCATCAACCTACTACAATTGATCAGGTGAGTATTCAGTACTTCACTTACTCTACATTTGGTTATGCCGCAGCCTTACTCCAAAATGGATTCAAATAATTGTTATCATCCACATTATACACCCATTACCCCATACTGACAAAGTAAAAAGGTTTGTTTATTATTTTTTATAAATATGCAAAAACTTAAAACAAAAACATATGTATTCACAGCCTTTGCTCAATACTTTATAGGAGCAATTTCAGCCTCAAGTCATTTTGAGTATGATGCTACAAGCTTGGCACACTCATTTGGGCAGTTTCTCCCATTCTTTTTTGCAGGACCTCTCAAGCTTCATCAGGTTGGATGGGGAGCATCGGTGCACAGCCATTTCGAGATCTCTCCAGAGATGTTCAATCGGGTTCAAGTTTGGGCTCTGGTTGGGCCACTCAAGGACATTCTCAAAGTTGCCCCAAAGCCACTCCTTTCCTCATTTGGGCAGTGTGCTTAGGGTTGTTTTCAGGGAAAAAATGAATTTTATCCATTTAGGAACATTGTTGTAACATAACAAAATGTGAAAAAAGTGAAGTGCGGTGAATACTTTCCAGATGCACTGTAGTTTACCCAAATTTTAGCAAATTAAGCAACACTGACAAACAGATCAATGTTCTTCCCAGACGACATTACAGCTCCACTGGTTTAAAGTACTTTTAATAATAACGGGCAGTCCAGTTATTAAACATTGGAACATACTATAGTGCATGTTCCCTCAAAACATAATCAGAAACGAGAATAGGAAAAAGACAAACGCCAAAAACTAGCAGGTGACAACACTCAGATTAAATCAGATTATTTATTTACAGCAGGAAGCAGCTGAAATAAAAATGGATCTAAGAGCATCAGAACGTTTTGAGTTTCATTCATGTGCACATATCTCTTTCAATGGCTAAATGCTTCATATACAAACACCTACAGAAAGCTTTACAACTATTAAAATCAATATTAAAAAAAAGTACTAGGACCAGATATTAAAACAATGTTACCAAAATATACATTTTTAAAGAATAATGGCATCAGCAACCATCTGTATTGCGCGAAGAGGGTCAACAATGTCTTCTAGCTGGTCCTTTCGGAGAACCCAGGCAGGTTTGAATCTGAGAAATGGAAAATAAAATATTAAAAACAAATATTGTTGCCACATGGAAAATCATGGACAAATCATAAAGCATTCATTTTTTAACTCCTCAACTGCTTAGTAGATTGTTCTTAGCAGTTATCTAGTTGGCAACAAACATTAACAATATCAAATTTTATGTGGAGTAAAAATAGAAAATGTCAGAAGCTGTGGCAATACTAGTAGAAAAAACCTTTATAATTAAATGCTAAGCTTCTGCACTTGAAATAGAAAAAATAAACATAAAATAGAGCTTGATGACAGAGGATGATGAGGAGTTCAAAATCATTTGAATCTAAAATAAAATGCCTGAAAAGCAGATAAACATGCTTTTCAGAGAGTTGGTTTTAGTTTGGCTTCATGGCACAAGTAGTGTTTTGAAGTGGTGAGACATTATTAATCGTAACTGCATGACCTAAGTATAACCCAATTGTTTTGCCTCTGTGAACATTTCACCTGACACTACTTGGAGTGTTCCAGAAAGCGTGATTAGCAAGTAATCAAAATCCGTGGAGCAAGAATGAGGAAATCCTGAATTTGCGGTTCCACAAACTGAGATCAAAGTCATTCAAGATCAGTAACTATAACAACTCATACTGACACTACCTGCTATCTGGCAGGATAACTGGAGCTACACCTGACCAAGCACATCATGTGTATATGTTCTTAGTAAGGCGTAGCTCAAGGTAATCTGACTTCTTAACCAAATCAGCCCCTTTGACGTAATGGCCTATCCATTTGAAGAAAATCCAACTGACATTGTTTGTCAACCTCTGTGCGGTGAAAGAATTATCAGACCTCGAATTGATGTCCTGCATCCGCCATAGCTTTATGAGCGTTATCGTTTTTCTGCACAGTCAATCAATTATCTCAATCTACTGAAACCACACATTTCCAAAGTCACCCAACGCCGATTTGCACTTGTGCCAATACAGACACTGCGCATTGCCCCTAGATATTTTGTCGATGGAAGCTTTCTGCACAGCATAGGTGATGCAGAACACAGACAATTTACAATTATAATAAATGATAAAACTCAAAGCATTCCTCAGGATTTCCAAACGTGATTGGGTGCATTGATTGAACCCATATTCCCATCAAAGCTTCCCCTGGACCCAATGCACAGCGTTAATGTGCAGGTACATAGTGTCCTTTGTATGTTAACCCGGTCAAAATTACGCCTTGATTTTAAAATGTAATTTCCCTCATGGGCATTTCAATATGCAATAGAAAACATAGTTGTAGGTAACATGTTCTATTAAAATCACAACCCATTCATGAACTTGTTTTAAAAATCATGCTATTAAAATAATTATCTTGAAGGACACGCATTTGATTGAAGAACGTAGGCATATTCACCCCATCGTTAATGTTTGGCCAAGTCCGCTCTTGTTCTTTTGCTGTAGCAGCAGTATTACTTTTTTAAGAAGACTTCAACTTATTCATTATATGCTCTCACTACAGTTTCTTGCTCCTGACTGGAAAAGTAAGCAGCGCATTGTTTGGTATTTATGATTAATCCTTTGGTGTGTGTGATCGACAGGCGATGGCTTCTTAATACTACGTGAACGTGCCTGATTTCTGTTCAACCTGTCCGAGATGGGCAACTAATTAAACTTAAATCAGCCTTTGTGGAACCGAGAAAGCCTGAACCGTTATGTCTCACCCAAACAATTCTGAGTTCAGGCTAGGGTTTAGGATTTCTTAAGCAACCTTTCTGGAACACCCTCCTGGTGTTCACTTAATCCTCAAAAATGAATAACAATTCAATGTCACCCAACCACAAAACAACAACGCAACAGCATTGAATCCACATGGATTGCAAAACATAGCATAATGATAAGAACTTTTCACTAGATCAAAGCTGGGCTAGTGAAAACTGCATGTCAATTGTAAGTCTGAAGAACTTCGGTCAATTAACAATGCCTAAACCTGATGGACATTTGAAAAACAGTGAGAAAAAAACATACACTGCACAACAGACAGCATTACATACTTAAGCATTGGCCTGGATTTGCCTGGTGTTGCCTGGACGATAAAGCTTCCATTAATGGATGCGTTCATCTTCTGCTTAACCACAGTCCTCTCTGCCTCCATCTTGTGTTTGCGAGCAGTGAGGCGGTAGATGCTGCGAAGCCGCTCCACAGCCTTGGGAAGTTTCCTCATCTCCTAGAGACAACAATATAGAAATGAGAAGCAATCTTTAATAACATTTGCCCCACAAGTGATTAACAAACTGGAGTTTGCCTCGCTTCAACTACATAATTCAAAAAGTAGTTTTTCTGTATTGATGCAGTCAATGTTTTTATGATTTCAACTATTTACCTTTAAATATAATCAAACTGGACACCCTGTTATTATGTTATTATGAGGTTGTATGTATTTTTTACAAAGCTTACAAATGTAATTTATAAAGTAAAACCAAATGAAATCCTGGAACTACTACTTAGTTGCGCAGCCTATGACCAAGACAAGTTATAATTCAACCTTATTAGGGATGTAGTCAACGTAGGATGTAGTCAAACTACTGTTTAGACCTACAGAAACAGACGGTAAAATAAGTATTGAGAACATCACCGTGCTTCTCAGAAAATATATTACCAAAGGTGCTATTGACATGAATTTCACCAAATGTTGGTGACAACCCAAATAATACCAAACAAACCATACTTACCAAAATAAACCAAAAAGTAGTTGTGTAATAATATGAAATGACAAAGAGCAATAGGGAGGTGCAAAAAGGCATGGAATACCAAGACACCAGCTTAATTAGAAAGCAATCCTGCCTGTTGTCAGTGCAAATTAATATCAGCTGGTTCAGTCCCAACTGATGGCCTATAAAAGGTGTCTCATTACCAAAATGTCACAAGAATCATGTTATGAGGGGTAAAAGAAAAGAGCTCTATCAAAACCTTTGCAACCATATTGTTACAAAACATACTCATGGAATTGGTTACAGAAGCATTTCTAAAATTCTGAATGTTTCAGTGAGCAATGTTGGGGCCATAATCTGGTTGAACAAACATAATTTCACCATAAACAAGCCACAAGCAGGTGCTCCTCGCAAGATTTCTGACAAAAGAGTGAAAATAATTATCAGAAGAGTTGTCCAACGGCCAGAAACCACTTGTGGAGACCTTTAGAAAGATCTGGAATTAGCAGGTACAATTGTTCAGAAGAAAACAATAAGTAACACACTCAACCGCCATGGCCTGTACACTCGCTGCATTGCTGAAGAAAAAGGTTCAAGCTAGTTTAAAGTTGGGTGCAAAACATTTGGACAAGCCTGTGAAATACTAGGAGAATATACTCTGGTCAGATGAGAGCAAAATTTAACTTTTGGATGCCATAATACGCACCGTGTTTGAAGGTCAAATGGCACTGCACATCACCCCAAAAACACCACACCAACAGTAAAGTTTGGAGGTGGGAACATCATGGTGTGGGGCTGTTTGTCAGCAAGTGTTACTGGCAAACATCACATAATTGAAGGAAGAATTAATGGAAAAATGTACCAAGACATTCTTGATAAATATATGCTGGCATCTACCAGGATGAAGTTGAAACGAGGGTGGACATTTCAGCAATGATCCCAAACACACAAAGAAGGAAACTCTCAATTGGTTTCTGAGAAAGAAAATAAAGCTGCCAGAAATGCCCAGCCCAACCACCTGACTGGAATCCAATTGAAAATCTATGGAAGAACTGAAGATCAGAGTTCATAGAAGAGACCCTCAGAACCGTCAAGATGTCAAGACTGTTTGTTTGGAAGAATGGGCCAATATCATTGCATGCTACTAAATGAGGTACTGATTAGGTGATCACCTAAACCAGATCTTATTTAACAAGAATAGAAACCGCTGCTGTGGTCGTCATCCTCTTGCAATAGGACTATCGGGATGGCACAAACAGTCATAGTAGTCCCTCAAAAGTTTGAGAAAAAAAAAAGAATAACTGTTGACCATGCCATTAGAGTTCAAACGGAAAATTCTGGCATTACGACTCTCCACTGACCAGGATGACCTCAAACGCATTTTTCTAGCAGGACAATGCTCATGCCACACTGCCAGGTCAATCAAGGTGTGGCTGGAGGACCACAATCATGATCCTTTCCTGGCCAGCCCAATCTTCAGACCAGAACCCCATTGTAAACCTCTGGAATGTGATCAAGAGGAAGATGGATGGTCACAAGCCATCAAATGAAGCCAAGTGGCTTGAATTTTTGGCACTAGGAGTGGCATAAAGTTTCCCAACATCATATGAAAGACTGGTGAAGAGCATGCCAAGTTGCATGAAAGCTGTGTTAAGAAATAAATATTTCATGGAATAAGCCTAGTTAAACAATTAGTGTTGTGTTGTTTAGATATGTTATACTTTCTAAAACCCTTTAATCCAACTATGGTATTTATAAAAGACTTGTCACAGAGAACATTTTGTCTAGTGTCATTTTTGTCAACCCAAATAAAGTATTTTTCATTTCATTTTGATCTGTTTCTTTTTAGTCAGTTTCTGTCTCATCAACTGCCACTGAAAAATAGAGCCTTAATGTGAATAAGTGATATGTCACAATTGTTTTTGACAAAAACAATAATAAACATATTTAGCCACTCAACATTCCAGAGTGGTGTTTGATGTGTTTTGTTGTCTTGCTAAAAGACTCATTAACAACAAAAAAACTAATTAACAACATTAACCAAAGAAACAAAAACCATTAACAAAAAAAAACCAAATGCAAATTTCATCATGTCTTGCACACATTGAAAGCACCAAATACTACAGATAGCAAACAAACATTATAAAAACATTTTTGAACCCACTGGCAATAAACATCAGTGCTTAATGCAATTTTGTACTAAATTATGCATTCAATGTCAAAAATAACCTCCTAACAAAATCTAAGAATTGGGTAGATTCGATAATGATTTGTGTGATGGCCTTCCTTTGGTTTGTGGTTTCCTTGTTTTAAGTTCTTGCAGGGGATGGTGGGCAGAGCTAGAAGGGTCGTCAGTGCTTCTGCAACACACCTGTGCTGAGAGTGCCGAATATGATAAAGAGGCCTGAAACCATTTTGGACCGCTCTCCCATATGACACGTTTTGTTAAGTTGTAACATGCAACACTTTCCCACGCATCCACTCCCTTATGACACTGAAACTTGGTACCCATTATATGATTTTTAAGTTTTGTTATTGGAGAGAACTTGTGAAATTGTGACCTGTGTATTATGTATTTGTGTCCAACGTTCAACGCAGTTGCCAGACATCTGGGCCTGAATTAGACAGTGTGTTTTTCCAACAGGACAATGACCTAAAACCCTGTTAATAAGCCCCCTGGAAAGGTAAAGAAGATATGCTGCAATAGCATTGCCAGTAAAGAGCAATGATGTACGTCACATCCAATAATGCAATAGTTAGAAGAGAGTTGAAAGAACAGTTTGCTCTTACAACTCTTGCCAGTAGAAATGTGCAGCCAAGTCATTGGTCGCCGCAGTAAGAGTTTGTCAACAGTTGATCTGGCCTAAAGCCCATTTAAAAACTATTTCAGATGTGATTGCAATAGTAAATATGTAAATATTATCAGTCGATAATATTTATGTTGTAAATCAACGTAGTAAACTGTACATTTTATTTTTTTAAACTAATTTTGATTTTAATTAGAGGTGTTACAGCACACAAACACAATTTGGAAGTGTACTTTTTTTAAAAGTAAAAAATACATTTGTCTACTATAAAATGTTTTCAGAAATAATAGTGAATAAGTGAAAGTTTGTCAATATGCAGTGCCTTAGAGACTGAAATAATCAAAACGTCATAATACCTACAAACTCTCCCACCAAAATGTGATACAGGTTCTTTCTGCATTTTACTATTCGTTTATTCCATATGGAAAATGTAATTCTCTTCAACTAAGGTCGGTATTTTGTTTTGGCTTATTCCGGCTCTGCGTTCTGACAACAATGTCTCAGACATGGTGACATTTATCATCCAGTTTGCTTCAATTAGCTGTACAAAAAAAAAGTCATAATCTTTGCTTATATTAAACCATTCTTGATAAAAGTCCACTTGTCCTATAGATATTTACATGGTTACCAAATGTAGATGTATGTAAACAGCACTGAAGCCCCACAGAGAAAGGGGATTTGGGTAATTGTAACAGGCAGAAAGGCTCTTTCATGCACACCTCCACCCAATTGTTAATTGGGTGGAGGTGACACATTGGGGGTCAAACAAATGCTGATTGGACATGTAGTTCATATATCTTTTTGTGTCAATTCTGGCTAAAATAAATACAACACTGCCCTCTAGCGCATGCATTCGTTTTATGTGCAAGTATGTTGACCAGGCCCACTCGTTTACTGGGAACTATTAAAAAGCCTACACAACCTCCACCTTATTTGAAGTGAATCGTAAAATCCGGAAGAAATGAATGGGGTTAGAACTGTAGGAGCAGCATGTCCAGCTGTGCTGTGAATGTTTTGGAGTGACCTCATAAGAATTCACTATTATTGATGAAAATGGGTGATTGTATATGTTGTATATGGCAAATGTATATAAAACGATGGCATTTTATCATGATATTACTACTTAGAAAAAAATTAAAGGAACACTTAAATCACATATTGTCTGGATTCAAACTCTCAACAAAAATCTAAGTAAACAATTAAAGTAACAATCCGCTCCAACTTCCATGCATTCATTCCAGCAACTCATGTGTGACTCAGTCTTGTTTTTGGCCCTGAAGTGCCTGTATGCAGTTCCGACAATGTCTGGGCATGCTCCTGACGAGACGGCAGATGGTGTCCTGGAAGATCCCCCCCAGACCTGGACCAGGGCATCTGTGAGATCCTAGAGAGGATGTCTGTGGAGCTACTTGGCGTCTGTGGAGCTACTTGGCGGTGTCAGATGCACCAATACATGACGTCCCAAAGGTACTCAGTTGGATTCAGGTCTGGGGAACGGCAGGGCCAGTCAATGGCCTCAATTCCCTTGTCATCCAGGAACAGACTGCACACCTTGGTCACATGAGGGCAGGCATTGTCCAGGAGGAACCCAGAGACCACCAAGAGCTCTAACAATTGGTCTGAGGCTTTCATCCCGGTAGCAAAAAGCAGTCAGGATACTGTTGGCTAGCACGTGGAGGTCTGTGCGAGAACAGGGTGCTAATGGTGGCACCGTCAATTCTGGTGTTCTCTGGGAAATGCCAATCGAGCAGCGTGGTGCTGGGCTGTGAGCACAGAAAATGCCACCCTCACTGATTCAGACAGTTAAAAACATGCACATTTGTAGCATGCTCAAGCATCTCGCAGCTCTTTATGTGTAACTGTTCGTATCCTGGTAGCTCCTCCATACTCTTGAGGCTGTACTGGGAGACAGGAAATCTTCTTGCAACAGCACATATGGCTGGGCCATCCTGGAGGAGCTGGACTGCCTGTGCAACTTGAATGGTACCGCCTCATGCGACCAGTAGTGACAAGGACACTAGCAAAAAGCTAAACTAGAGAAAAATCAGTCAGTAAAGATAAAGAGAGCGCAAACGTCTTAGGCCACCACCTGCAAAATCATTCACTTTTTGGAGGTGGTCTTGCTGTTACCTGTCCAGTACACCTGTTGTCACTTATTTGCACCAAAACAAATGACAACGATTCGCAATCGCTTACACCTCATT
This sequence comes from Novumbra hubbsi, assembly GCA_016801125.1. Classification (NCBI taxonomy): domain Eukaryota; kingdom Metazoa; phylum Chordata; class Actinopteri; order Esociformes; family Umbridae; genus Novumbra; species Novumbra hubbsi. Next base: position 19,463 of record JACXGK010007998.1, read on the forward strand.
GGACAGATTCATGTCCCTGAAGTTTAATGACTTTGTGATTACAGGTTCCCTTAATACGTTTTGAGCAGTGTATTTTGGTTACAGGCCAAACCTTTTTAAGACCTCTATCAACCCTAAATAAAAGTAGTGGCCTACCAGAGCCCTGCGTTTGTCCTGCAGCAGGATGACCAAAAGGAGGCAGGTCTTCGTGAAGATGCAGCCTCCTTTGTAGGCCACCTTGTCTCCTGCCTTCTCCCTGTAAATCTGCAGAAGGTCTAGAAGCGTGTCAACAGAGTTCTCCACCGCATACACTGCCTCTGTTGTCTGGTCATACTGGTATAGAAAGGGGCACACGCACAATTAAATGGTTTGAAAAAAAAGAAATACAATTTAAATACACGAGTACATAAGAAATGAACATAATAGGCAGACCCACTTTAGAGAGGTTGAGGAGGACCTGAACAGCGTAGGTGATAACCTCCATACAAGGGACACTCCGGTTACAGCTGCGAATAAGTGTGAAGATGATCAGCGTGGCTCCACTGGTCACCAGTTGTTCACAGCATTCTGGGGACAGCCTAGTGGCGGTCTCTGCACAAACACAACAATCTGGTGTTAGCCAATAGATCTCTGTGACAGTTCATGTCAATAGTGCCGTCCAGTGGGCTTACCCAGGTTCTTCAGAGCTTCCAGGATATAGGAGAAGTCTTTATACTTGAGGAGGTACTCTATGGCCCATGATGTTTTGTTGCACAGCCGGTCCTCCTCTCGGATCTCCTCGGACACCTTCCGCAGACGATGTCTCATGGCCACCACCTTACGGTCATCATAGAGCTTTCTGGACTGGTGGCCTCGCCACAGAGCCTAAACAGAAAAGGATATCGACGGGAGTTGGATGGGGAAGCAGAGACACAAACATTTAGAGAACTAGACGACTAGTCAATAAAAATAAATATACAAAACAAATGAACAACATACAAGTAAATCAAAGATTGTGTCCTAACTGAATAACTAGAACTTAATTATGTTGATTGTTGACTCTCAGGTTCAGTACCAACCTGCGTTTTGATTATACCCTGCTGCATCCTCTGCTCCCGTCTGCGGAGAAGGAAGGTTCTGGCGGCACGCTGGATGGTGTGGGCGGCACCATGGCGGCAGGCTAACCACCTCCTGGCAGCCCTCTGGGCCACAATCACCCTCCTCCTGTCCTCCAGGTAATGCCTCCTTTGGAGTTGGGCTCGTACCCACCTCTGTACACAAAGACAAAGCAACATGGTTGACCGAACGTGTAGAAGACTTTCAGTTCTTTTTTTAACAATCACTTAAAGTCCACTTCATAATGTTGAATCTTAATGAAGACATTTCCAGTCATTGAACCAGACAATGTGGTACCTGTACAAAAATAACAGAGGTGATCTGTCTTTTGGCAGACTGAAGAGCCCAGTGGGCACTCAGAGCTCTCTGGATCCTCACAGCACACATGTGATGATATGCAGCTGCACAGAAACGCATCCTTCTTCGTGCAGAGGCCTCTTCTCGCAACTGACAATCAAAACATAGCGCTTTGTTTTTATGGATTGTATGACCATGATTGTATGATCAAGTGTCAGTTTACCTCACATTTTTGACAGCAAGAATTTAACTAACAGATTCTAACAGATTGAGCATTAATGTCCATTACCAGCCTCCTAGCAATCCAGCCTCGGAAGTGAACCTGGAGAGTGATGGCAGCATGTCTCAAGAGTGTGTACTCCTTTTTGCCTGCCTTAGTCTGCTGCCAGGCCCGGAACCTCCTCTGTAGCACCAGGGAAGCCACTCTGCATCTTTGGAAGGCCTTTCTCTGGACCCATCCCCTGTATGTCGACTGGACCAGCACTGCAGCCCTCTGCTCCTGGATGGGCATGAGGAAACCGGTTCCGTTTCAGTTTTGATGACTTATTAGCAGAAACAAACATCGGAAAGTATACAGACTTGGCGGGTTAAAGGGAAGTATAAGAGGCGTTGAAAGCCACAGCCTCTGATGCTCTATTGAATGACCACAAGACTGTTCTAAGAAGGTATGACCAGAGCAAAATAGAGTCATTTCTCATCATACCTTCCACAGGTGGTTTCTGGTTGCATGGCCTCTCCATGACGATTGGATTGTGACAATGGCAGCTTTAGTAAACAGGAAGCGGTGGCGCTCTTCTCTGGCTTTCAAGGTCTCTCTCCATCTGCGCTGAATGACCCGTACACTATGCTGGATTGTGAGGAACCTGAGAGATTAAGAATATCAAATGAAATAAAGACCTAAACAAGTTGACAGCACCCTAGTCATCGAAGCCATTTACAAAATGTATATGAAGATTAATAAGCATTGCCAATGACCAAGAAATAAAAAGTACAATTTCTGTTATTACCTGTTGTGTAGATGCCTGGTCTGTATAAATCTATGGACTGTGGCAACAGCCATATGCCTTTCCAAAGCTCTCCGTCTGGCAAGATGACCACGGAGTACCGCCTACAAACCAAACCAGCAATGAAATAAAACTTGACCATGTAACAGAGATTAAAAACAATTCATTATTAGCCAAAGCCATTTATTAAATTTCTTACTTGTACATGAACAGCAGACTTCTTCATTTCCAGGTATTTTGTTCTCTCCCTTTGGCAGAGGAGATGGGCTCTGAAATGTTTCTGTATTATGACAGCAGATGTCTGTTTACGCTTGAACATTCGTCGTTCTACAATTCCACGATAAAATGACTGTAAAAAGAGGAAAATATTTTCTCTACTACATTTGCTGTCAAATTTCAGCATGCCGATTTGATAAAAACTTAGAATGTTTATTTCAACAGAGATAATTAAAAGTATATGAACCTGAATTGTGATGGCACTTCGCTTTAGTTTCTGATACTTTTTGAGTTGTATAGTTCCACGCACTCTGGCCTGCAGCATCTGGACAACACTTAAAGTTTTCAGGTAAAGGACCCGCTGCTCTCTCTGGGCCTGAAGGCCTCTGTAGTGTTTCTGGAGAGTAACAGCCGCTGTACGAAGATTTAGGAAAGACCTCCTCACTGCCCAGGCCCTGCAGTGAGACTGCAGTTTTATTGTGCAAGAAAGCAGTCCGAGATACCTTCTTCGTTGGATGCCCATTTGTATTACGGACTGGATCTTGACCGCTGCATGTTTGCGTCTCACCCATCTTCTAGCCAGTGTTCCACGTATAGCGGCTTGAAGTTTCACAGCAGCTAATTTAAAGGCCAAGTAATTGTCTCTTTGTCGTTGGACCACTTTGCAGGACCTGTACCATCTTTGAATAACAATGGCAGATACTTGTGCTTTGGTGAACAGTGCCCTGGCCTGATGTCTTCTAAACGCAGACTGGATCAACACAGCAGCTCTCTTTTCCTTCAAGAAACGTTGGCGTTTGACGGCCATTCTAAGGAATGACTGAATCTTCCTGGCTGCTCTCGTCGATTTGGCCAGCTCTCTCGCTTGATTTCCCCTGTACAATGCCTGCATTTTTATCACAGTGTTCCTCACCTGCTGGTACCTCAGTAACTGAGAGTTCCGATGTCTCTGAGCTCTAAATCTTTGCTGAAAAACAACAGCTGCCCAGCGACTTCTCTTGTAGGCATGAAGCCGCCTGTGCATCTGGAAGTTTGCCTGAATAACAGTAGCAGCTCTATGCATCTTTGCAACTTTTTGTCGAGCACAATGCCCCCTGAAAGCTGCCTGAAGGACTATGGCTGCATCTCTGAGATTTAGGAAACCGTCACGTTCTTGCTTCCTTTGAATATGTGATCTGTAGCATCTCTGGATAATGATGGCAGACAGTCTCATGGCCTGGAACTTGACCTGCTCCTTGTGCATCCTGAAGGTTAACTGAATAACAGTAGCAGCGGTTTGCATCTTAGCAATGTCTTGTCGAACACAAAGCCCTCTAAAAGCTGCCTGGATGACAATGGCTGAATACTTCAGTGACAAGAAATGTTCTCTGTCTTGTTTCATTTTAAAGTGAGCTCTGAAGTATCTTTGAATGACAATGGCAGATAATCTCATGGCCTGGAATTTAACCTCCTCCTTGTGCTTTCTGAAGGCAGCCTGGATCTTGGTTGCAGCTTGATGTTGTACACCAATCTCCCTTCTGGCTCTCTGGCCTCTGTATGCTGCCTGGAGGAGGACGGCCGCACTGCGCATTTCTTGGTATTGATGC